>VDFB02251654.1:125694-180608 GCA_007258455.2 Sequoia sempervirens
TAGGAAATGTACCACAGAGGTAGTTACCAATTTCCTTGAAAAATTTATTTTAAATCATTTTGGTTGCCCGTATGCTTTGGTTTGTGATAATGGCCCCGCTTTTGCTTCACTCAAATTCACTGGATGGGCCTTCGATTATGGCATTTCCCTCAAGTTCTCATCTAATTATTACCCTTGGGGCAATGGCTTGGCTGAATCCACAAACAAAAACTTGATCACTGTCATAAAAAAATTGCTTGATAGGAATCCAAGGACTTACACACCCAGCTTCATTTTTCCCCTTGGGTAGATCGTACATGCCACAAAGTTTCCTTAGGTGTTTCCCCATTCCACCTTGTTTACAGCTTGGAGCCTATGTTCCCTATTCACCTCAAGATCCCAACCCTCCAATTCATCAACACCTTCTATGAAGAAGGGGATCGATGAGAAGCCTGTTTAACTGAATTGCTGCATTTAGAGGAAGTGCATGATCATGCCATTGAAAATTTTGCTAAACATCAAGGTGTGGTCAAAATATGGTTTGATAGACGAGCCAAAGTAAAGGCCTTTAGAATTGCTGATCTAGTCCTGTGTTGGGACAAGGCCCATGAAAAGAAAGAGGGACATGACAAATTCGACAAGCTCTAGCTTGGCCCCTTTCAAATTTTTGAAATCTTAGGAGATAATGCTTTCCGCCTCAAGACTTTAACTGGTGAAGATGTCCCATTGACCATCAACAAGCAGTACCTTAAGCATTATTTCCTTGCTTGAGCTCTTTTGAATTTAGGTTTTGTAAATACTTGTACATAGCCTAGTTTAGGTTTCCTTGTGTTGTTTCACTATTTTGCTTCATGATTGTTTTGCTCGTTTCCTGGCCACTTTGTTTTGCTGAGGGTGTTCTTTTTCTTTGATACAGTGGTCATGCTCAACTCAACAAATAATTCACTTTGTTGCTCGCTTTTAGTGTTCTTTGGATAAATATTCACTCCCAACTATTGGTCTTTGATTGCTGCTATGGAATGGTCTCCTTATTTGAACTTTGACTTGACCTAAAATGTGACCCTTGGTTGAATCTTATCGCATTTCATCTTAGATCCTTCACAAGACCAACACTAATTGCTTCTGAAGAGATGTGTAGTGGCTGTTATGACAACCCAACAAGTGAAAATCCTAAGTCTGCTTTAGTGACCACTATGGTCCAAAACCCATTGTAAACTTCAATGCTTACATGGTTGAGAAAAATAAATAGTATTAAAAAGGATATCAAAAGGAAAGAAATGAAAGAAATGTTTAAATTAAGCAATCATGTGGGTGTGCGGACAACTCTACCGGGGCTATGGAAGCCCGACTAGTAGTAGAGCAATGTTCATGGGTCACAACAATAACTCCATTGGGGCTATGGATGCCCGACTGGCAGCAGGTCAATGTCCAGGTTACTTTTGGAGTTAGATGATCCATAGCTTGCTTCGTCTGATTAATGATCATTTGTCATAGTCTCTAGGGAAAAGGAATGAATTCACTATATGCACACACTTCTGAGAAGCTTTTGTGATTCGATTTAGTTAAGGATCTTGTTCTCATTTGAGTCTCCTAGATCACATTTGGAAATCGGCCCCTAGTCTACGAAACCAAAGATTCTAGGTTTTGAATGAGCATTTATCCTTAGAATGCTCAAGAGCGTTCCCCAGCAAAGTCGCCATTTGTTGTGCCTATAGCACACACGCCACGTTCGGAACGGGGACCCTCTCTTTCCGCTTTGTCGGGTCACTTTTTCCTTTGCTTCATTTTGCATGCCCCTTATTTTTGAGTCCTAAGTGGGCAAGGAGTCTTAGAAGAACCACCTTAAGTTGCCCAAGTTTCACCACTTCCAAAATTTGCAAGTCTCTGGCCTCTGCGAAATTCCCCTGGCAGTTTTCCTTTGAACTTTGAAATTGCCGACCTCCAAGTCATGCGGGTTGGCCCCTGCGAGCCACTTTGTGTAGAATTCCATCAGCTCTTCACCATTCCAAATGGACGAGTCAAGACATCCTCCCACCTCATGGGATCCACAGCTTCCTCCACCATTTTTGTCGATGACTTGCCTGGCAACAGTGCCTTGATTGTCATCTACTTTTCGGACCCTGTCGTTCCCGCCACTGCCATACCAACATTAATGGAGGGAATTTAATGTATAAAAATATATAAATAGACATTTCGAAGGGTCATTTTCACTATCATAAGTTTTGGAAACTCGTCAGAAGCCCTAGTGATCGCCGCCTCTGTGCCCGCAAAGTCTCTCTGTCGTCCAAAATGCTATCATCTGTAGCTCCTTCACATACTTCATCAGTTTATTCAGGTTAGTATTTTGGAGATGATTGTGTCATAATTTTTCTTCAATTCTCACAAATTTATTAAATTTTGAAGAGGGAAAACCTAAAAACTAGTTAGAACACCCCTGGGCGAACAAAACCCATGTTTTAGAATTTAAGGGACTTTTGAAAATCTGTTTGTTAAGGGCCTATGGAACTTGAAGCCCCTGCGGCTGTTCTTGAGCTAGGGAAATCATGCCCTATGGGTCTGTTTAGTGCTCGGTGCCATTGCCTTGTTCTTTGAAACATCGAACTTCATAGCCACCCGTCACCTCCCTTGGGCCCACTCATGTGGGTGGGTGCTCACCCCTTTCCATCGTTGTTCAGAGTTAAGAAAAAAAATGAGTCAAAACTAAGATCTTCCATCCCCGTCGGGTCCATAAAGGCGGGCTTCCACCTCTAAATCACCCCTCATATCATGTCATTTTTAAACGGCAGACTTGCCCCGGCCACCCGCCTCACGGGTCCTGTGCAATCCATGTCTGCTGATTAGACTTAAGTGCATAAAACCCAACAGACCATCCAATGCGGACCTCCACCATCCTTTCACCATCACCCACCAGGCTGTTCCCAAATAGTGAAATCCTGAGGTCATTCCGGTAGTTGGGCCTCACTCCAACCATTTTCGTTCAATCCCTACATTAAGAAAATGACTAAGTGTTGGCCCTTTGGTGGGTTCCTCATTGCAAACCTTCATTCGTGGGTTTCTGCCTCAAGTTTTATGTCCTAAATGACAAGTGCTCAACGTCCCTCTGCCTCCCAGAGTGCGCACTTGGCACCTTCATCTGGGGTCTGAAACCAAACAATTAAGCGTCAAGCGCCTTGCAAGTTGACCCATGCGGGTGGCCGCCTGTGGAACTCTGTCCCACTCTCGCTGCTTTAAACCGCCAACGACCTCCACCCACCTGCTATGCAGAACCCGACCTCATGAGAGCCATCCAATCAATGATGAACCAATAACTTGATGTCAAGGACTCCTCCAGACCCGACCGTGCGGGCCACTCTACACAGACTGCCATCCTCTTCATGTCATCCAAAATGACGATCGTCCAACGTCCTTCCGCACCTCTCGACCCGCACCTAACTGAACTGTTTGGACTCCAAAGAGAAAATGGTGTCGTCCTTCGAGACTGCGGGTCCCTCATTGTAGGGCATCGCCTTGCCAGAGCCGTTTTCAAACGACAGAGCTTGAAACAACCAAGAGGTTCCCTGCATCTGCATACCCAAAGCTCTCATGATAAAATTATTGACTTAACACCTCCAGAGCCTCAAAACTGATTTGACCCACATGTTGAAATGGCCTGACCTACTGATGGGCCCCACTTCAATTGAATGTGCTTACACTTGAATTTTTTATAGGATTTTGCTAACGTTTCTCACATTTACACTTGAATGTGCTTACTACTCCTTTGCTTGCAGGACATATGGAACCAGCTACAGGACCTTCAGAGGCATCTGCAAAAAGGTAAAAAGGAAAGAAGCTAGCCAAAGCACCCAAGGAAAAAGAAGACAAGGACCAAATGAAGTACAAGTTCCAAGGAGAGGAACTTAAGTCAAAGGTCACTACAGACTGGGACAAGATCTCAAACACCAACTTGAGGCACATTGACATCGATGAATTTAAGCAAAGGGTTATTTTCAACCCTACCACAAAAAATGCTAGAAGGATTAGAAGAAGTGGGTTGGCCAAGGCTGTTGGTTTCCCACCTGCCCTTATAGCTCCCAAGTTAGTTATGGCCTACAGAGAAGCCTATTAGGAGAGCACTAAAAGAATAGTGGATAAAGATGGCAACATACTGGCTAATTTGTCTGCCAAGTCTATCAGATAGACTTTCCATGTACCCACCTTTGATGAAATGGAAGAAACGTCTAAGGAATATGTTGAGGGTATGTGGAAGGCCGATCCCCTCAAGTGCAAGAAACTGATTAATCAGTACTGGCTAAAGGAGAAGAGGGGTAGTGCCATTAAAGTACCCCAGGAGCTCTTTAGGAGTGATTTCTACAAATATTATCATGACCTGGTGACCTTACTAAGTAGAGTCATGGGCCTCCCCACTGCAGCATTCTTCCAAGAGTGGATGCTCTATTTTATAGAATAAATCATCAGGGGAAAGACCCAATTCCATTGGGCAGGCATGATTAGCAACTGCCTACATGAGAAATTTGTGGCAGTAAAGAAAACCTCATAGTTCTATATGACTTCATATCTAGTCTACCTGCTCGCTGAACATGCTCAGTACAAAGGACTATTTGTAGCCCCATCCCCAAGCCAAACTCCTAGGAGAGAATTGAATGTATATGACATATACCATTAGCTTCAATTCAGTAACTTAAAGAAGGACTACTGCAGAGTCAACAATTCCTTCATCGGGCATATTATTAGATTGCTTGGAGGTGATTTCGAGAGGAGAGTCACACATAGTGCTAATGTCTTCATCCACCAGTTCGGTTTTCTATTCATCCAATGTCCCAAATTTACATACATTTGAGCTGAGGGTTTCTCAGAGAGACCATATAAACTACCCTGATACCCAAATGACCGGTTGATACTGCTTGAACTCTCTAAACAATTACAACATGCTCAAATGCTGCTAAGTGCCAAACACAGGCTTGGGATTCCTTATCCCCTTACATTTGGCTAGGGAATGTTTGCAGTCCCTACATCTTAGTGTGCAGAATATTCTAATAAGGAGTTAAACGAATACAACTTGGAGCTCCACACTACCAGACCACGGATGGATCCGTATGGAAAATTGAAAAATATGGTTGGAAAAGAGTATTCCCACCTCCATGATATCGAGGACTTCTGGGCCAATTGTAGAGATGAAAAAGAGGTGCATATGAGGCATTACATATGCATGATGACATATTTTGTTAAGAATTTCAACCTATTTCCAGTGTTAGATCAAATTGTTGAAGATGAGAACACGGTAATAGATATGTGGTATGATGTCATTGCCAACCTGCCACTGCCATTAATTGATTGGAACAAGGAAGAGGTCAATGACCTCAAAATTTTGATGAAGCCCATAGAAGGACAAAACAAACAATTGATGGGCAGATCACTCAATTGAAACTGCAAGGAGCAGCGTTAACATACGGTGAGCTCAAGGATGAGCCAGAGAGTGAGACCGACAGTACATCTACTGCTGCCCCGTCCAGAGAGACTTCAAAGTCTCCTCCCACTACCCGTTTAAAGAAGAGAAAAGAAGTGGTTGAATGTCAGCCTAAGCACAAGGTGTATTCAAGGAAAGCATTAGAAGGTGAGCCTTCTAAGAATTCCAAGAAATCGAGCGGATTCACAAAGATGCCCACCATACAAGAAGACCTGCTCCATGAGGGAGAGGAAGAAGAGGCTGAGTAGCCAAAGTCCCCACCTGCTACCTTTGTTGTCACCACCACCACCGTTGCTGCTGCTACTATCATCACTCCTCCTCCTACTTCTCAGGCGATGCTTGCTTCTTCTTCGCCTGCGGTGGACATTTCAATTCACCTTTCCTCCACTTCGCCTGGAGCGCAAATTATGGTAATTGAATCTTCCTCTACCACCACTTCCCCACTTTTCTCTTCCTCAATGTCTCCGATGATAACCCTTCCATTGGCCACTGCAATGACAAAAATTCCTACCCACTCACTCCCGGAAGCCTTTGCTTGTTACATGCAAAACATACCAACGAAGTTATTGAGAGTATTAATGAATCTTTCTATACATGATGCCCTAGCACAAGTTGTTGTTGGCATTCCCGTTCCTACTCCTCCAACCATGCCACCAAAAATGGAAGCAAAAATGTAGATCTCTGAAGAGTTGGAAAGGTGAGAAAGGGAGGCAACTAAGGAAATGAAGGAAGAAGCGGATGGTTATCATGAGCATCTTGAATATCAACATCTGGAAATTGATGAAGTGGTGCACGAGGAGGAAGAAACACAATCCTACGAAGAAGATATTGAAGATCCCAAGTCAAAGTACATCATGGAAACCTCCAATCAAGAACTGGAGGAGGAACTTGCCAAATAACTAAGGGATGTTGGTGAAGAAGTTGAGAAACCACCCTCTGAAGAAAAGAAAGATATAGATGAAGAAATGGAGGTCAACACAGAACCTCCAACCAGGGAGCAAGATGAGAGCCCTAAACATGATGAAGAAATTCCTCCTTTGCATGAAGAGGAAGAAAAGGAAGAGGAAAAGAAAGAAGACAAGCCTTGAGAAGAGGTTGAAGCAAGAAAGATCCTGAAAGTTGAGCATCATGAAGAGCATGGGCAACAAGAAGAAGATGAAGATAAATCCTTTGAAGGGGAAGATAGCCCCAAAGAACATACCGCCACTGAATCCCCATAGAAAGAAACATTATTCATTCGAGATTCAAATGAGGAAGAAGAAGAAAAGATAGAACAAAAGGCTCCAGGTAGCAAGGAAATGGAGATCCAACATATTCAAGAACAGAAAGGTGATCATGAATCACCGAAAGTGGGATCCCAGATGTTGGCATGGATGGAAAAGCAATTAGAGAAGAAGACCCCTACACTTATGGATCTGAAGGCGAGGCTAGAAGCCATTTTGGCTCAGGCACAAATAAGCACAAAGAAGGAAAAGAAGCCAAGAGTGAGATCCCACTTGACAATGGATGCCTCAGGATCCAATATTTTGTAGATAGCTACTCCTATGGTGGAAGGATAAGGAGTTAGCTATAAGATTTCTACCATTGACTTGGGAATGGCAATGAGAGAACAAAAAATTGATCATCTTCAAGGATCAGTTGCCACCATTGTGCACCAAATGAATAAAGACCAATCTACTAAGGAGGAATTAAAAGCACAAGTGGCAGACTTAACAACCTATATACAACAATGGTCATCCACCGAGGAGCTTCCCACCATGTCTTCAGCACCACAACAATTAGTGTCCAAGGATCATATCAGCAAGCTGGAAAGGAGAAAGAACTGGACAAAGTCTATTGAGGATTGGTTTCAACTGGTCATCTACAATGGGCAAAAGGGTATTAGTCGTGCCACTAGAATGACAAATAAGTTCCTAGAAGTGAAAAAATAGCTAGAAGGCACAAGAAAATTCTGCACCGACTTCCTAGAGCTATATTGGATCACATATCCTAGAATTGAGGCTATCCTCAAGATGCCTGAGAAAACGTGGGAAAAGGAGCTTGCACGGGCAAAGGATGACCACTGGATCGTGGAAACATGGAAGATGGACCTTGATCACAGGAGAGAGATTTTGGAATGGGTGCTCCATGAAGTGGAGCTTGATATTGATTTGGCTATGGAGACCAGGACGACCTATGAGGATTACCTCAAGCTGGTGACAAATCTCTACATGCCCTTTGTCGAGATAGATCCAGAAAAGCTAAGGCCACATTTCCTGAAGAAGATGGAGGATGGAGCTATTGACTTCATGGATTTTGCTACTCGTGCCTTCACCCAATCCAAGCAAGTTATAAAATACACTCCCAAATGTGATAAATATTGGGATGTAATTACTAGCTGATCGAAGAAATTGAACTTTCAAGTGCTTCAATCTAATATAATGGAGTGGAATAAGCTTCAGACATTGATCAAAAATTTCATAGAATATGCTATTATGAAGAAGCATGAAGGAAATCTGGTGATTGATGAAGAATTCCTCACAGTATAGTTACAGCCAAGGTAGTTAGCTACAAGATAAAAATTCTATAGTGTTGTTGACAAGAGGACAAAATAAGCTAGAGGAAAAAATGTAATTTTATATTGTAAAATATTTGGGGGTAGGTGAAACCCTAATTTATAGTGAATCTTGGCCACACAATGAGATTAAATCTTGGCCATTCATTTTGCTTTTTGAAAACTATAAATAGGGGGTTTCCTCTCATTTTCAAGAGAGAGTTGAGTTGTTGTAAAGACATGCTACTGAAATTTTAATAGAAAATCATTAATTTTGGTGGATTCTTGAGTTCCTTTACATGTTTCATGATTCTTCTCCTCATAGTTAGTGAATTTGAGTAGATTAATTTTGTTGTTCCATGTTTTAGCTTGCTTTAGTAGATTAGTTAGTGTTGTTCATTGATGATGAAGAATTATGTTGTGTTGATACCCTTCCTTGTCCATTCTTTTTGTTGTTTATTGATGATAAACTATAGTGTAAAGCCAGTCTAAAAATTATTTGAATGTTGCACTTAAATTCTATCTTTTGTTCATACTTTATGGTGAGTGAATGGTTGAAATATGTAGACCTTAGATGATTACACTAGTTTCATGAGACTGTGAGTTAATCTGGTTAATTGGGACTTAATTTTAGGAAGGCTATCCATTGTAGCATCCTTCATTGTCATTGTTCATCAGTAGTTTCAGGTCTAAGAACTTCTTCCCTTCCTTGCCCTTTTGACTTTTATTTTAATAATAACTTTAAACAAAGTCCATTGCACATTGTAAAGCCAAATCTGAAGATCAAAGTGGAGTTTGAGACTGTTGTTCTGAACTTACAAAAATAGAACAACACTTCAAAAAATTTACAAACTCCATTTAGAGATCCAATTCCCCTCCAACTTAGCTTATGTAAGGCTGCCCTGTGATTACCAGCAAGATCACATTGAACCAATTGAGATATTATGAGCATGTCATGACCTGACACCCAAGAGACCTTGGGGTAATTTTTAGCAACTTGTTGGAGATTTCCTTTCAAGAGAGGTAATGCACTTATGCATTTCCTATGTTGAGAAGTGTAAAAACACCCATGAACAAGGACTTTGGTCATACTTTTCTATCAAAAAGAAAGACACTTGTGGGTACTCTAAACACCAATCCATCTCAAAAAACCACTTGGACACCAACATTTGGCACTCCTACCATCCCCGAACACCCCTTGCATCAAAATAAGCCACTTACACTTCATGAATCCACAACAACCTCAACATACCGAGGTCACCCATCTTCATCCATCCCCACAAGTACTGCAAGTGTTCCCAACATCATGCAAGGTAGTATAATCCAAGTGTCTCAAATATACCAACAAGGGAATCCTAACACCCTAACAAAAATTCAAATCTTAATGCAAATAGGGACATCTTCATCCAACCCCCCAATTGGTTCATCCGCACCATTGGTTTCACATAACACCTCCATCCCATCCATCATCAACTTGAATCAAAACAATCCCTTGGTCACAAACCCCATTAACCAAGGTAATACCTTGTCCACATCCTTAACGCAAGTAAATTTGCAAGACTTTGATCAAGGGAATCTTTTCGATCAATGGAATCAAGGTCCTAATGTGTCATTACAATCACAATACTTAATGTCACCATCATCATCTTTTCCAACAATCCCCCACATCATGAAAAATCAAATGGGATCTTAAACTTACATTCCTCCATCCCAATCCACCATCTTGCAAGGAATGTTAAAATAAGGGATCCCCCAACCTCTCATCAACAACCCACTACCCGCTCAAAACATCAACACCCAAAACCCATTGCAGATGTACCAACAACCAACTGATCCTACATTACAAGCACATGCCTTAGCATTACAACAAATACAACAAGCTTATCAGCAAGTCGTCCAACAGTAGCAACAACAACAACAAGCCTTAGTAGCACAAAAATAACAAAAACAACAAGCAACCTTAGTAGCACAACAATAGCAGCAACAACAACAAGCATTCCTAGCAGCACAATAACAACAGTAACAACAACAAGTAACCCTAGCAACACAACAACAATAGAAACAAAAACAAGCAACCTTAGCAGCACAATAAGAACAACAACAACAAAAACAAGCAGTTTTAGCAGCACAACAACAACAAAAACAACAAGCACACCAAGTAGCCTTAGCATCCCAACAACAACAACAAGCCCAACAAGTAGCCCTTGTGGCTCAACAACAACAACAAGCCTTAATAGCTCAACATTATGCCCAACAAAAACAACAACAAGGTTCCTACTATAAACCTCAATAGAACATTGTCAATACAAACACATTAGGAACATATATGCCTCCACCATCATCACCTTCACAATATCCTACACCACCATATACACCATACAACACCCCATCATACTAGTCCCATGTACAATCCATCTGCCATCCCATAATACGCAATGTATGTTCCTCCACCAAACCCACAATACCATGTAGCGTCGCAACTTAAGGCATTAACACAAGAAATGCAAGATATTCAAATGGGATAAATGAAGAAGCCCCATACACAAAACCTATACCCATATCTATTCGATCGAAATATCACAATGGTACCATTTTCTCCTAGTTTTGAAGTCTCCAAATTTGATAAATACAAAGGGAGAAGGAGTCCTATAGACCATTTCAAAGAGTTTAATGTCATGTGTATGGAGGTTGCTTATAATGAGTCATACTTGATGCACCTCTTTCCATGAAGCTTCATAGGCCTAGCCATCAACTGGTTTTCTCAGTTGCCTCCAGGTATCAAAACCTTCCAGGAAATCATCGATAAATTCATAGATCATTTATCCTTTAATATTGACATGGACATGAGCCTAGAAGAGTTGTATACTCTCAAACTAAACAAAGGAGAATCTTTTTCCAATTTCTTGCAACAATGGAGATAAAGAGCTAGTAAGAGCAAGTGGCCAATTCATGATGAACAAGTGGTGATAATCATAGAAAATCTAGATCCAGATCTATCCTTCCACTTAAAGATGCAATGCATTACCTCTTATGATGATCTTGTCCCTAGAGCCCTTAACATTGAGAGAGCTCTAATCTCATAGGGAAATACTCAAGCCTACAAAGACAACCTCCCATCAACTAGCTCAAACAACAAGTCTCTTGTTTGGGCTAAAAACAAGAACATAATGAATGATGGCATGGTAGATGCTAAGGTGGTCCTAATTTCTCCAAGGACAAACAAAAATAAAATATCTACCACTCAACCAATTGTGCAACAAACAACACCATCACTAAATAATCAGATTAACAACATCGAAACACAACAAAGACGAACCCCTAACAAGAACAATTATTCAAAACATAAATACACACAATTGTCGAAACCTATCAAAACCATCATGAATAAATTGGTAGAACCAAACTTGATAATGCTTCCCAATTTTAAAAACTACAAAGAACCACAAGATAAACCACCCTGATACAACGAAAACGATCTTTGTGACTTTCACAAAATCAAAGGACACAAAACAATGAACTGTGTGAGGCTCAAAAATATTATCCAAGGTCTTATAGAGAGTGAAGCCATATCTATTGAGGTACCAGCCGGAATCTAGGATCTTAAGATATATAAGAAACCTATGCCAGATCAAAGCAAAGGGAACAACATTGGAAAAGATAAGGATTACACAAACATGCAACATACCTATTCCAATGTAGTCACTTCCTGTGATAGTTTCATCACCATCATCGCCATCAAAGGGCCTAGTGTAGAGTGTGGAGTCACCACACAACATGGAAAATTCACCATCTAAGGAGTCCCATCTCAATCTAGGGCACAACCTACTTTTCCTACAGCAAACCCTAGCAAGTACAATCTCCTAGATCATCTTAAGAAGACCCCCACACATATTTCTATCTTAGAACTATTGAGGATATCTTGCACACATAGGGAAATCTTAGAGAAAGCTTTATCTTCATCATCTGTCCCTTAAGATATTGATACAGAACAATTTCAAGCTATGGTAGGGCATATTAATGATCATCTCCTCATCTTCTCAGAACAAGACCTACCATCGCAACCATCTCATAATCGTGCTTTACAAATTGAGGTCATCATTCATAAGAATAAGGTTAAAAGAGTCTTAGTAGATAGAGGTTTTGGTTTGAACATTTGTACCCTTCAGTTGATCAAAAAAATGGGCTATTCAAAGGATACTATTGAGAAAGAAAAAAGTACCACCATTAGAGCATATGACAATCAAGAGCGGGTATTGCAAGGCATCATTGCACTACCCATCCAAGTAGGACTTGTCATTGCATAAATTGCATGCCAAGTGTTAGACCTTGATCTCCCCTACAACATCCTACTTGGATGACCTTGGATCCATGCCTTAAAAATTGTAGCTTCGAACTACCAACAATGTGTAAAGTTTCCTTTTAAGGGCAGAGAAGTTACCATCCATGGAGATCCTGAGCCTTTTTATTACTGCAAAAACCTTGAGGCCAAGTTCTATAAGGTACCCCAAATCCTTAAAAATGATGAAGGGCCTACACCATACTCCTCATTTGTTGACCCATCATCCCTTGCATCTACCTCAAAATAAAAACACCCATTGTACAGAACATTCCCGATATCAAAGTAGTGATCCAGGATGATGGTTGTGGAAACTATAAACTAATAAAGGATAATTTTGTGTTGGGAGAGCTATCTCTTTCTCCCAAATCTCATGGGAAAACCAAACCTATCAAAAAATAGGAAAAAACAATCAAGATGGAAGCTACCACCTTCACCAAGTGGGGGGATTTGAACAAAGAAGATGTCAATAAGGAGGATGTCTCCAAACTGCTATATTAGGATGAATGACCCATCACTATCTTTCCCATGGAAGATGGCAACAAAGGATTGTAGCTAATGAAGGGGTGGGGATATAACAAGAATGAGAAACTAGGACAAAACTATAATGGTTTGCTAGAACCCATCATTCTTGAGAAATGTCCAAAGAATCTCGGCCTAGGATGTACTACTAGCAAGGTTACCCTACTTGGAAAAGGTACTTCCACTAAATGGGTTGAGGCTTCCTCTTGGTTACCGACATCATGTGATACAACCCTAGATGACTTCCCCCTCAATGTTGGTGACCTATTTGAGAATAACTCTCTTCATGATATCCACAACATCTTTTTCCCCAAGCAATCAACTGACTGAAATAATCCTAGTATACCCACAACTCATTGACTTGGATCAACAAGGACCATCGATTCTAGATTTGTTCGAAAATGATGAAGCAATCTTAGAATTCATGGGACTCCATGACAACTTACCATGGGCAGATCAAAAAGTTGGTTTTTATATAGAGCTAGACACAGGGGTGTACTATGGGGAGACGATTAAATCCTTCAATCGCAAAATGAACAACATGCAAATAACATGTAGATCTTTGAGTGAAAACCATATTGTGGCACTTTTTGATCCTAAAATAGTAAAAATAAAGGACAAATATGAGGGTGAAAACCTCTATGAGGAACCCAAGGATGAGGGATTCAATCTCCCCCATAGTGAAATGCATCCAAAAAAGTCAATAGTTCTAGTAGAAAAGGCCACTCTATTCAATGTGGGAATAGAAGAGGCACCAAACAACACTTTCTATGTTGAATCCTTGTTGGATGAAGAATAGAAAAACCTAACATTTTTGAAAGAGCAAAGAGCCAACTTTGCATGGTCATACATAGATATTCCAAGGCTCAATCCAAAAGTAGTTGTGCATCATTTAGCAGTATATCCTAAAGCCAAGCCAGTAAAGTAAAAATTAAGAAAGACACACCCTCAGATAGCACTCTTGGTGAAACTTGAGTTACAAAAGCTTCTTGTCGTTGGATTCATCTTATTGATAGACTATCCTAAGTGGGTTTCAAACATGATACTAGTCTCCAAACCCACTGGGGACATCAGAATATGCACGAATTTCAGAGACTTAAACAAGGCATGCTCGAAGGATGATTTCCCTCTTTCTAACATTGAAATCATTGTGGATTTAACAGATGGGCATGAAAAGCTGTCACTCATGGATGGTTTTTCAAGCTATAATCAAATTATGATCGCCAAGGAGGATCAACACAAAGCTGCATTCACTTGTCTATGGGGAACATATTTCTAGAACATGATGCCATTTCAGTTGAAGAACACAAGAGCGACCTATCAAAGAGCAATGATCCTCATCTTTCATGCCATTATCCAAAAAATAGTTGAAGACTATGTGGATGATATTTTGGAAAAATCAAAGAAAAGGAGTGAGCACATAAAGGTATTGGGACCCATCTTCGACAGGCTCGAAGAGTATAAAGTACGGCTAAACCTAAAAAAGTGTGTCTTTGGGGTTAAATCAGGGAAGCTTCTTGGCTACATTGTATCACAAAGATGAATAGAAATTGATCCAATAAAAGTAAAATCTATCCTAAACATGGAACCAACACAAACGTTAAAGTAGATGAGGGGGTTACAAGGAAGATTATAGTCCATCAAAAGGTTCATAGCACAGTTATCAGATAAAATCAACCCTTTCTCGCATCTTCTCCATAAAGGAATAAATTACAAGTGGGATAAGAAGTATGATAAATATTTCTAGTAGATCAAGGACTACCTATTGACACCTCCAATTCTCATACCACCAATACTAAACAAACCATTGATCTTGTATATCTCAATAACATCAGCAACATTAGGTGCCCCTTTAGCACAACATGATGAAAACGAAAAAGAGAGAGCTATCTACTACATTAGCAGAACCTTGGTGGGCTATGAAATGAACTATTCATCCATTGAGAAAGCATGCTTAGCATTGGTTTTTCTTCACAAAATTTCAAACACTACATGTTGTCACAACAAATCAAGCTTATTGCAAAGATCAACCCATTAAAATACTTGTTATCCAAAGCAACTCTTACTGGGTGAATGGCCAAATGGGTAATGCTCTTGATTGAATTTGACATAGATTACATAGACTGCAAGGTAATCAAAGGACAAGTGATCGCAATCCAATTAGAAGAAGCACCTATCTATGCAAAGAATCCATTGATATATGAATTCCCTAATGAATCAGTGTTCCTTATCAATCCAACCAATCAATAGAAAATGTACTTTGATGGATCGTTTACCCACCATGGATCAGGGGTGGGTATTATTTTTATTACCCCTCAAGGTGATTGCATTCCAAAGTCATACCAATTATTGTTTCCATGTACTAACAACATTACAGAGTACGAAGCCTTGATCACAGGTCTAAGGATAGCAGTTTAGTGGAAAATACAAGAAATTAAAGTCTATGGGGACTCACAATTGGTTATCAACCAAGTCAATGACAACTACCAAAATAAGGATGACAACCTTACTCCTTACAAAAAGATGGTAGAAAATATCAAGGACCTTTTCATTGATATAACTTTTGAGAAAATTCCTCGCATGAACAACCAAGTAGCATATGTTATGGCAACAATTGGGTCCTTGCTAGACATGCTACACAACATCCTTCAATGTGAATTCTTGGTAGAACAACTTCTCATGCCGTCTTTTGAAATCCTAGAATCTAAATTTGTGTGTGTCATGGTTGGTCCTGGTTCCTCATGGTATCATGATATATTCACCTACCTTAGTAGAGGAACCCTCCCATCCAATATCACCTCCAACTATAAAAATACCTTTGTTAAAAATGCATCCCAATTCATGATCCTAGGTGACACCTTATATCAAAGAAGTATTGAGGGGACATTACTAGAATGTCTCAACTAAGAGGAAGCCTTGACCACTTTAACAGAAGTACATGATGGCATATGTTGTTCCCATTCTAGCGGTATGAATTTAGCTAAGAAACTGTTGAGGACGGGGTACTACTGGCCAATCATGGAAAGAAAAGCCCATTAATATGTGCAAAAGTGTGTCTAGTGTCAACAACATAGAGTTCTTATTCATGCTCCAGTTCAGGAGTTACAACCGATGGTCACACCTTGGCCTTTCTCCCAGTGGGGGCTTGACTTATAGGAAATATTACCCCCACCTCATCTAATGGCCACAAGTTCATCATAACAGCTGCTGAGTACTTTACCAAGTGGGTCAAAGCCATTCAGATGATCTACATAATGAGAAAGAAAATTGCCAAATTTATCCTGAATTACCTTATCTGTTGTTATGGTGTTCCACAAGTCCTTATCTTAGACAATGGAACACACTTCAAGAATCAGGATGTGAAAGAGCTATGTCAAATATTTAACATCCAACATCAATTCTCTACCCCGTATTACCCTCAGGGAAATAGTCAAGCTAAAGCTACAAACAAGACCATTCTAAAGATCCTAAAGAAAATGGTCAATGAAGCTGGTCGTGATTGGAATTTGCAGTTAAATCCCACACTCTGGGCCTATCAAACTAGTATCTACACACCTACAGGTGCAACCCCATTCTCTTTGGTCTACAGATCAAAAGTCATCATGTCTATCGAGGTCGAGCTTCCATCACTACGAGTGTCACTACATAACCTAATCACTGATGAAGAGTACAAAGCATCTCCGCTAAATGAGTTAGAATTCTTGGATGATCATCGTCTTGATGCCCTTAATCATTTGCAAAGATATCAAAATTGACTAAAACAAATCTATAACAAGAAGATCAAGTGTTGGTCTTTCCAAGTAGGAGATCTTATCCTAAAGTAGAATAAGAAAAGTCTTCCAGATCAGGATAGTAAAGGAAAGTTTGAGCCTAACTAGTTAGATCCCTTTGTCATCACAACTAGCTATGGGTTAGGAGCATATCGACTGTCAATTCTTGAAGGTGAACCCTTGTAGGAACCAGCAAATAGTCTACAACTTAAAAAAAATTATGCCTAAACTTGAAGGGTGTAAATTTGAAAATACAAAAAAATGAGAAAAATGAGAAAAAGGATTGAAAAAAGTATAGAAAAAAATAATCCTCTAGTGAAAACCACTTCGGTAGTGCTTTGGGAAAGTACCTTGGTCAAAACCTGGAAAACATGCACCTTGCATAAATAAAGCACCTCCATATATTCTTTGGCTCTTTATCCTATCATTCTTTGCATCAGATCCATCCATTGCATCATTTATCCTATTTATTTTCATCACCCATTCACAGTCATCTCATAGCTTGATGTTGAGAATTATCGTATCTCCTTTTAGTACTACTTGGCATATTCCTAAGGTCAGTTTATCTTGCCTATATCGAGGTAGTCTATTACATAACATTGGGGGAAATTCATTATGGATCATATTGGGTTCTTGTATATCTTAAAGTTATTAGAAATCTCATTGAAAAATCCAAAAAATCCAAACACTTGTAAAATAAAAATCCCAAATTCTGTACAACTAAAATCCAAAAACATTCAAAAAATTATAAAGTCAAAATCCAAAACATCCAAAACACATCAAAATCCCTAAAAAGGTCAAAACATCAAAAATCCAAAAATATTACCTTGTCGAACTATGAGTCTCTGAGCTTGAACATAGGCAAGGCCATCATTAATGTACCCCCAAGACACCCTAGGTCAATCTTTAGTCCAATCCATCATAATAAACTAACATTCCATCAATTTTTAATATCTCATCATCAATAAGTCAATTCAATCAAACTATGTGGTCTCTACGTGTATAATGTAGGCAAGGCTAATCTTTGATCAGCCCCCTGAGGCCCCTAGGATAGTCTTTTAGGTTAGGTTCTTGGTCAGAAAACTTGCAAAATACCTAAGCATTCAAATATTGAAAAACCCCTAAACATTTCAAAATTGTGGAAAATCCCTAAACATTTGGAAATATTAGAAAACACAAAAACATTTGAAAACTTAGAAAACACAAAAACATTGGAATACCTTCAAAAATTCTAAACAACCTCAAATAATCTAAAAACATAAACTTTCAAAAAAGACCAAAAACAGTCTCAAAAACATTGCAAAACACCAAAAACATTGAAATATTCAAAAAATCCAAAACCATCCATCCCATCTCGCTTTCATCCACAATAAACCTTCACCCATAATAAATTGGTCGTCACCTTCAACCTTTGTCAAAATAAATAGAAAGCAAGTGTCGCAAGTCATAAAGTGAGAACCTAAAAATTCAAAATCTAATGTCTAGATCATAGGTAAACGAGTTAGTAGAGTTTATATCAATGGCTTATCACACACCTCATCCTAATCAAAACATTTTATCAACATGTCCTAGGATGAATCCTTCCTGTGATGGGCATCAACATCAGAAATCACTTTAGCTATATTTAAACTGGCAAGAGATATATATAACACTGACTATTCGTCTTTGATATTTTCTTTTGATTTATCTTATTGACCCATTCTGAGGACCTCTCAATGATGTCTATCAAAACAATTTACAGAGAAAGGAATGGGGCATCAATCATTATCTTTTGTTTTTTGTGCTTGTGGGCATTCTTCTAAAATAATACTGGTGCATACTTGCCTAGTTGTGTGTGGGGAGGTTGTTTGGAGTAGATTGTTGACTATTGAATATTCTTTGGTCTGATATATTATAAACTACTAAACTACATTCTAACAAGGTTTTTGTATGTTAAGGTGTGAACAAGAACTATCCTATCTATTTGCAGAGTCAAAGTCCATGTCACTAGATACAATGTCATCTTGGTTATCGATATCAGGATGCATCATGTCTATGTGTTATATCAAAAATAAGGAATGACGAAAATCCCTATCCCAAGATATGATCAAATCATCATCATCTCTCATCACCATCTCTAACAAAGTCTCGGTGGATCATAGACTTGTTGGAATTTTGAATCAATCTTCAAAATCAATAGTCAAAATTCATTCATTTTATTCTTCTATCTTCTTTCCATGCTAACCTGGTATCATGACATTCAACAAAAACATCATCATGCATCCATCCTGCATCCAAAAAATCATTAGCATGCATCCATCTCTCATCATCATAGCATATCATAATAAAGGAAAACATAATCCATTGCATCATCATTATCATTTAAGTTGTTTTGAATAATATAGATTTGTTATTCTAAGCATATTAATACATTACATTATCATTCATAGCATACATATTATAACCATCATCCATATCCATATACATACATCATCACATCATAAATTGCATAGAAAAGTATTAAAAAAAATGCATCCATCCATGTCATATGCATAAGCATATCATATCATAACATCCATCCCATAACATATCATAGAAAGATATTGAAAAAGGTCACACATCCATTGCATCGCATATCATTACATCATCGCATATCACATATCGCTTAAATAAAAGAAGATCATCACATCATATCATATGCATCCGTACATTCATAAAGTATGAAATAAAGGAACATCACATCATGAATCTGTATCACCTTGTGTGTGTGTGTGTATATATATATATATGACTGTCATGGTACAATATCTGAATTGATGTGTATGAATATCATCAAAATATACAATGTACACAAGGCTATAAAAAATGATCCTATGAGTGTATGTTTGTATAAATAATCAAGCTATACAAAAAAGGTGTCTGTAGAATCAAAGGAGGTCTATCCCTCACTAGCTCTGTCACTATGACCTAGCTGATCTAGTTGCCTAACTGAGGTGGAGGCACTTAGTTGCACCTGGCTTCGATGCTCAAAATCTGGCTGCCTATGGCATGGAGGGACATACCTATAATACAGTGTCCGCCATTATGCCACCTCCTCCCTCGCTATACCATACAATTGTGTCGACACCATCTGTTTGACCAACCCATGAGCCTACTAGGATTGTTGATGAGACACTGCCTCTAGAGTTGCTATTGACAACTGATCTCCTAAACCAATTGAACATATAAGGTCTGTCTGAGTTGGCACTCATGATCCCTCTTAGTTGTAACTGTCAGCACCTATTGTTGAGCCTGATCTTGCTCAGCCATCACAACTTGTAGCTGCTACTAAAACTGTTATATTTGAGTATCTCAGGGATTTGGCCCCAATGGTGGTAGTTGTATGGGTGGTTGTTGTTGTTGTTGCTGATGTAATGGAGGTGGTGGTGGAGATACACAAGGGACCTATCCATCATTTTGTTGGCCATCCTAGCCATCCTATCCTCTACCCTAAACATCTGGTCCTCTGCCTTGACCTCTGCCTTGCCCATCCTGTGGTTGGCCGCATCCTCTACCTACTCCCCTCCCTCTCAGCCTCCCTCGTGGAGGTAATCCTATTGGATTTGTAAGTTGGGGAGGGGGTGCAAACCAAACATCATATGCAGGCATCATCTAAGCATCAACATGCCCCTAATCATAGGCCCATGGCTTGGCGAACAATTGTATAAATCCCTCAATGACCTCATGGGCTAATATAGTGTGTCCTTAAGTCACCTCTCGAGCTAATCTCATAAAAATGGCAGTATACTGATCGTCGAGCTTGTCCTACCTCTCACCAAACTGTCTAACTACTCTACTTGGTAGGTACCTCTTGATCATAGTATGCTCTCAAGCCTGCATGTAATGGGTCTTTCGAGCAAAGCGAAGAGTTGTTGCACATCATCATACCAAGTCGGCATCCGGAGCCATGGTATTGTCATCTCATCAATCACTCTCCTCCAGTAAGGGATTTTGAGTTACCTTGTGTGTTGTAGAGTGATGGATCCTCTATACCTCCACATGACTGGATCATTTGGCTCCATGTCAGCCATGTGAACAATCATTCAAAGCATGACAATGTGCTCCCATTCCCATATGTGTAAAAGTGTGACCCCTGTACCAATAGCTTTGTCGTTGCAATACATGAATTCATGCATATCATGATAAAGAGAGGCCAACATCACTAGCCCCCATGCATACTAGGTCCTCCTGAAAAGCATCCAATGCCAAGCCAGCCCCCATCTAAGACTAAATCCCCTACTTCATCGATTTGGGGAAACCAATCTAGAAATCACTACACCAATGATCAATTTGAAAGTTGATGTGTGACCTTTGTACATCTCGAGGTCAATTTGTGAGTTGACTAGGACAATAGTCTCCTGGTCAAGAACCTCATGATAGGAATCATATCCTGTCATTGTCATACTGCTCTCCATGTATGGGCAATCACAAAATTTTCCATACATCCTCCAACGTCACTGTCGCCTTGTCGGTGGGTAAGTGGAACAACAAGGTCTCACTATACCATCGCTCACATATCATTGTCATCATCAGCAGGTGGGTCTACATAATATGAATGTAGGAAACATACCGCAATTCGATCTCTCCAAGGTGCTCATGCTGAAGCTTAGATATATCATCAAGTCTAGACAGAATAGTGGGTTAGTGCTCGTGGGACATCAAAGGCCGGATAACCTCCTACAACCACGAAGTGCACGATGTCAAATTTCACTCAAATTGGCTAATTTTGGAGTTTTTATCCCCCAAAATGACAAAGGTGTCACTATTTATGAAGGCATCACCATAGTTCAAATTCCAAACAATGACCCTATATGCATTCAAATTCTAAATCACGACTAGCATCGCTATTTACACTCGCGTCACAATTTGATAGGTGGAAACCATAATTCTAAATTTCAAATCAAGGGTGTGTGTCGCTATTTACACTCGCATCGCAATTTGAAATCTGGAAACCCTAATTCTAAATCACAAAGTGCATCGCTCATTACAATGGCATCACTAAAAAGGTGAAAATCATCGCCGATTCTCAAAATAGCATCACAATACAGTGATGCCACCCGAATTCAAATTTTAAAGCATAATAAATGCACTAAAAATTCAAAATATAGGAAAAGTTTCAGATTGTGTACCGTTGGTCCTGTGCCTGGAGGCCTCTGGTACTCTCGAACCCAGTCAAAAATGTATCGTGGGAGCAATCATTGCACCATTTCATTTGGAGGTCAGAGCTCAGAAGGCAGAAAATCTATCAAGTGTGAATGCACAAATGACTTGAAAGTGACCTTTCCTCACCTATTTAAGCCTAAAAATTTGAGTTTTTTTCCCTAATTTGAGCCAAAAGCTAGGGTTTTGACCTATTTTACCTACTTCCACCTCGTGCAACCTATTTTGAGCCACTTTTTGCATTTCTGAGGCCATTTTTGGCATTCTAGGGCATGTTTTAGCACTTGAACCTATATTTTACCTTTGTCAAGAAATCAACCCAGAATTCAAAAAAATTGCCTGATTTCTTGAGGGGGAAAGGAACCAGCTTATTCCTTCCATTGGGGCATCAGTGGGGCATCCAAAAATTAGATTTTTTTTATTTTTTGATTTGAGCAGCAATTTTTAATCTGAAAAAGCGCCATTCTTTCTCTTTGAACCAATGTAGCAGGTACCTCGCTTCAAAGAGGGAAAAAATGTAGACAGTTAAAAATGTCCTGAATGATATCATGCACTCAAATCAGATATACTAACATCATTTTATCCTAAAACCCATCCTCTTTTCACTTAATTGATTAAATTAGCCTAGTTGTTTAATTAAATATCATCTCACTATCCCCCTTTTCATTAAATCATTTATTTAATGAATATCATATAATTCCCTTTTTCATTAAATAAATAAATTATTTAATGAATATCCTAATTTCCCTAATTTCATAATTGAAACTTTATTTAATTATCAAATTACTAATAAAATCTAATCCTCCCACTTGCAAGGGAATATTCCTTGAGAATATTCCTCCTTTGTACATTCCTCCAAAAAAGGGATATTCCCGTGGAATATCCTTTGCACAATTAAATTTTGTTTTAATTAACTAAATATCTAATTTTCCTCACCCATGAGAATATTATCTTTCTTCACTCATTTGAAAAAGGGGAATATTCCTTTTTTACAACAAAATTTCAACAAGACTTCTTGTGCAAGTTTTAAAAGTGTGATTGTTTGGAAGAATATGAACCCTTGATTCTTTTCTTGATCCATGTGATCATTAATTCTCATCCATTGATGAGAATCCTTGATCCATGTTTCATCTTTCCTCCAATATTGACCATTGATTAGCTTTTCTAGTCTTAACCCTTCATTTCTCATTTGTCCTCCTATAAATAGTTCATTATTAGGAGACAAATGGATCCATCTTTTAAGAGAAAACTTATGCTGTTAAAATCACTTTCACTTGCACTCATATTTGGCACTTATTTAGCATCTTTTTAGCTTAATTTACTTGCATCATATTAGCTTAGCTTCCATTAATGGCTTCCATTATAACATAGGTGCATACATTTAGCATATTTAAATTAAGGTTTTAATCTTTTGAAGCTTGCATACATTTAGAATAGCTTTGCATACACCCATATCAATCATCTTAGCATAGATCATGTTAAAATAGCTTTCATCATGGTAAAATAGCTTTAAACCATGTTTTCATACGCATCTTTCATCGGTTTCATCAATTCTCTTCAATAGAAACGATCGAAACAAGCTCATTATCCATGAGATTGGGAAATGGATGTCATTCCACATCAATGTGATACCACTCCCCCAATAGGATAAGTTTCAATGGATTAGAATATGTGTTTATGAAGCTTTTGTATTTTTAATATGTTATTTTTAATGGATTTTTAGTTTAGTTTTGAATTGAATGATCTTATTGGACTAATGTTTAGTGGCTTAAATATGCTTTGAATCCTCATGGATCAAGTGTAGTTATCCCATACTACGTCATCGATCATAGTTACTAGGTGTGTATGCTCTTCCCTTGTGCCTAGTGCGACCTTGGGAATCAAAAACACCTCTTGACGATCCCACTCTCACACCAAAAATTTTATTTTGGGGCTAAAATGAACACCATGATAGTGTAAGGCAAACACATTATTCTCTCACCTCACACCTAGTGTGATCTTGGAGATTCAAAGGCATTGTGTTTGTCTTTCTTTTGTTTACCCTTAGAGGGGCCAATGTAAGAGTCACATCCATATTGAGAACTTGAAGGTGACTCCAAGTGATTTTTTCATCAAGCCGATATATAAATGGATAAGGCTAAACTATCAAGTCCTCATGGTATGTAGGCCTTAGCCATATAGTGTCATTCAGTATGGGGTACTATCGTAAAATGAAGAGCCCCTAGTAGGAGTGATTAAATCCTTAATTGTCATGTTGGATGCTTGCAAGGTGCCATGTCCCTGAGTAGCAACTAAGAACCAACTAGTTAGAAGCCACCCTTTTTACTTGAGATTATTTGGCATCACACTCAATGTAGGGGATGTAGCACCACACCCCGAAAGTTTCTCACCATTCGACTTCCTTGAGTGAGACGGAAATCCTTGGCTGAGCATAGTTACATGATTCTGACTTGTAACTTCCAAGGAGAGGGTGATTTGTGGAATCCTTCCATAGTAGGAGGCCCCTACCTTTCCAATCTCATAGAAAAGAGGTGATACATAACCCAAAAGGGTGTCCCTCCCTTGCGTTGAAGAAGATTGCAAGTTGTGGGCTCAAGCATCGTGCAATTGGCCATTTCCCCTAGGATAAGTAACTGTCATGTGTGTGAATTGTTTTCATTCTATGATATACCAATGGAAATTGAGGTGACTAACTTCAATAACATACGCATTATGAATACATCCTTTGACATCCAAACCTACTAAAACAAGTGTTTTAAGACTGTATTCAAATTTTTTTCCTTGTTTGCTATCAAAAAATTCAATCAAACAACACAAAATTCCCTTCAAAATGGTCAAAACTCAAGTTTATCCTCTGTTAACCGCAACTACAGAAAATTATAAACCGCAATTGACTGTTTCTACACTGCGTCTAATAAACTAAACCACAACTAAAATACAATTGTAGAAAACCAGTGAACCATAATCACCTATCTACAAAAATTTTAGGGAAAACTTGTTGATTCCATTTTCTGATGAATTCTTGACAATAACCACTGTTTAGACTAGAGACTTGCAAACCTCATTTTTTCCATTTCATCACATTCATCACATTTTAGGCAATATTTAGGGTATCCTCATATTTCTTAGACAAATTTTAGGCCATTATCAGATTTCCTCACTCATTGTAGTTATCCATCACTAGGTTGCATACACTTTTGGAAAGCTTTAGAATAGGGAAACTTACCATATCTTAGCATAGGCCCATTGTTACAAAGAAATGTTTTCATTGACCTTGTCATTTTCCACTCCAGTCCTTATCATTTTGGTGTAACCTTAAACTCATAAGTCTAGTTTTGAGGCTCACCTTGTCAATTTTTTCACTTGTCATTTACTCCTTAAGGTCATCGACAATCTTATTGGGAAACATTGGACTATCCTAGGTTGTCTAGTAACTCTTTTCTTAGTCCCACAAAAAGTTCTTAGTCATAACTTCAACTATCCATACCATATTCATCTCATTTACATCCCATACTTTTCTTCATACCATAACACTTTACATTAGCTTCATTTTTCACACTTTATACTTGATCATACCTTAGATCTTGGACATAGTGACATCAAAATCTTTCAAATCTTTTCTATTGTCACCTTATGCCTTAATATCTATCATTAAAATCATTGCTACACATTTTATACTTGGTCATACCATAGATTGTGGTTATAGTAATATTGTCACTTTTAACCATAAATCTTGGACATTACCATTATTAGCCATCCTTATACACAAAAAAATCCAAAAAAATAGTTTAGGTTACATACCTTAGAATTAGGTCATACCCTCACATTAACATACCTTGGATATCTTGTCATATACACTTTCATTATCTTTGCAATTATTTTATGGTTTAAAATAGGTCACAAAAGAAAAGAAAAGAAAAGAAAAGAAAAGAAAGGGATTTTTTCTAGGACAATGATGATGACCTCTACAATCACACTAGCAATATAAGCTTTGGCTTCTTCTCAAACAAAGCACCTCAATCACACACCCCATTTGACAATTACAACACCCATGAAAACCATATTTTAGAGGATCAATTATAGATAGCATCCCAAGACCCCAATGTGGCTAGATTTGTGGACGAAATAGTAGCTTTAGACCCTCAGAGATATTTAGCCAAACTTTTACATAGTGGAGAAAAACTACCCCTGGCTTTGATGTAAATACACTTCGACAAGAATCATCACCAAATAAACAAAGAAAAGGACATGACATGTCTACCTCTAGTAGCTCCAAGATCCCAAAATTAAATGTTTATATGCTACAAGGGGGTCCAACTCCATCTTCCACCACAATCCATACATCCTTATTTGGAACGCAATCAATGTCGTGATCCATGACACAAACACAATATATTAAATAGTCCATGTCACAACCTTTTGGTTACACTCTAATCCATTTAGTGACATGAACACTACATTTTCAAACCCATTTGGGACATCTAGTTCCTTGAACATTACATCATTCAATCCCTTTGGAAAAAATAAGAGGACTAGAATTCATATTTGTGGGACCAACACCAACACCACCAATACTAATACTTCCCAAGTTCCCAACACAAGTATCCCTCAATAAAAAAATACTCAAGGATCCTTCCAATTTAACACCCAATACACACAAGGTACAAACACTTCCAACCCTTTCCAAACGCAATCCAATACTCATATCCCTCAAATCCAAATCCCAACTCAAACTTTCACCTCACACATTCCAACTTGCACTACTCACATCTCTCAAATTCAAATTCCAACCTCACCTTACATTCCATATATCCAAACTCAAATCACATCCTTCACTCATAACATCCCAACTCAAAACATACCATCCAACCCAAACATTAGATTGTAGAACACCAACATGGGTCCTTATCAAAATTCAGTTGCAAATGTTGTGGACACAGCAGCTACACCATATGATGTCCTAGCCACTCAAATGATAGCTTTACAAAAATGGGTAGAAACCATGAAATTTTCAAGCAAGAAGAATTACTCTACCCAAGAGCTATGTCCATAGCCATTTGATATGATATTATACATGCCTCATTTTCCTCATCATGCCATGCAACATTACCCAAATATAGAGGAAAAGGAAATCCCATTGAGCATGTGAGAGAATTCCACATGGCCCTTATTGACATTGTTTCCTATAAGTATCATAGGACAAGCCTTAGAATGGTTTTCCCACCTACCTACTGGTATTCAAACATGGGACGAACTAGCTGACAAGTTTATCACCCACTTCTTCTTCAACATTGAAAACAACATCACTATTACCACCTTATGTCACACTAAACAAGAAGAGGGTGAATCTTTCATAACATTATTCTAGAGATAGAGGAGCTTAGCTAGCCATTGTGCTATAGATATTCTCGAAAAACAAAATATTGTCATGTTCGTGGAAAATTTGATCACAAACTTAAAGTATTCACTACAAACCCATTGTTGTACAACATTCGTAGACCTTGTAGAAAATGGAACCATCCATTAGAAATCTCTTATTTCCAAAGGAGAAATTAAGAGATATAACAAAACCTAAAATTCCAAAGGGACATCAAATGATAAGAATAAATACTAGGCTCGAAATAAAAATTTCACTAACAATGGAGTTTTTGATTCGAAAGCAATCCACGTCGGTCTTGCACTTACACTCAAAGGACCTAACACACCAAAAAAAACACCACAACAAATGGAAAATTCCCTTCAGAACACGCAAGGACAAAGGCCTCAAAGACAATTTCCTGTAAGACGCAAATACACTACCTTAGGGGAAACTTTTCAATTTTTCCTCAAACTACTCTTGCAGTCTAAGATCATTACACTTCCTGAGGAAAAACCATACTATCTAGGGAAATTTAAGCCTTCATGATGGGATGAAAATTCCTTTTGTAACTATCACCACGCCAAAGGACATTCTACTTCATCATGTAGACAATTGAAGAACATCATCCAAGATCTCATTGAAAATGATACCATAGAGGTTGATGGACAAAAATAAACTCCCAACATTGATCATAAGGCCCTTACAGATCCATTACCTGACCACGGGAAAGGAACGGTTTCCAATTAGAATTTTAAGACCAATAACAGTGTCAACTACACTATTGCCTCTTTTGACTACACAATCATAATAAATCATATCTGAGCTACAAATAACTATGTCAACACCATCACCATTAAGAAATAGCTTGAATGTGTAGTTAACACACGAAGAACAAAGGTGCCCCTTCCAAACAATAGAAACAACCAAAGTATCAATACAACCTACTAGACCATTTGGGAAAGACACCTACAAAAAACTCCATCCTTGAGTTGCTTTGTATCTCTCCTGAGCATAGAGCTATCCTTGACAAAGCTTTGTAAGACAGTTTTGTCTCATCTAACCTAGATGTCAATCATTTCCAAGAAATGGTGGGCTACTTGGCTAAAACACCCATCATGTTACCTTCTCAGATCAAGACTATGCATCCCAAAATTCCACTCACAATGACCCCTTGCACCTTGAGGTCTTTGTCCACAAGTATAAAGTTAGATGATTCTTCATAAATGATGGAGTAGGATTGAATATTTGCACCCTAGAACTGGTTAAGGCATTGGGCTTCTCTAAAGCATGTGTAGACATGACCAAGAGAATTTTTATCAAAGACTATAATGATGAAGAATGCTCTTTCAAGGGTGTCATAACTATGCCAATCAAATTTGTACCTACAATGATGGACACTACATTCCAAGTCTTGGATCTAGACCTTCCATACAACCTCCTCCTTGGCTGGCCATGGATCCATGCCACAAAGGTCGTACTTTCCACCTACCACCAGTTCCTCAAATTCCCATACAATGGCACCAAAATTACAATAGTTGGTGACCCTGACCCATTTCAATATTACAATAACCTAAAAGGGATCATTGAACAACAAGTTCCTATCAACCAAGAGGCCTCATCATCTTCCTCATCTCACTACATTGACCCTTCCACCCTATCCAAGGTATCGACCTCCAAGGCTTCGCTTTCTAATCCCAAAATCAATATCCAAGATAAGGGGTGTGGTGAGTATCACATGAAGATTCAAGATAAGGTTACTATTCATATCCCTCCCATGACTACTTTCATAAAATGGGGAGAGTTAAGCAAAGAAAACATCAATGAAGAAGATGTGACCTCATGGTTGTATAGAGAAGAAGAAGAATCCACCCCACCCAAGAAACTACCTACTGGACAATATGGGAAAGGTTTTAAAATCATGTAGAACAAAGGCTATGATGGATACAGTGGGCTCACAATGGAAAAAAGTGGAATGAGTGAACCTTTGTTAGTGTCTAAACGACCAAAGGCTTGGGGATAGGGTTTAAACCCATCAAGATTGGTGCTCCTAGTACTAAGGTACTTTCAACCAAGGAAGAGAGTGCTTCTAAGAATATTGAGGCATCTGTGATGCCCAAAACGCCCAAACCCTCTGAGACACTTGATGACGACTATATCAAGACCAACTCTAATGACTATAAATGGGACTCCCTTATCTCCAATGAATATGATATAGTCAAAATGCTTTCTAAGCTTGACCTCTTAAACACAATGACTAAAGACCCTGATGGTACCTTTGTCTTTACCTTGTCCACTTTAAACCTTGACACTTCCAATGATAGAACTCCCTTAGTCTACCCCCAACTGATCAATTGGGACCAACAAGGACCACCCATCTTAGAAATATTCCAAAACGATGAAGCCATCACTGATTTCATGGGTTTACGAGAAGGAATTCCTAGTGGAGATCACAAAGTTGGCTTTACCATTGAATTGGATCACACAACCTACTTTGGGGAGTCTGTCCACCTTTACAATCACAAAAATAAAAATGATAAATGAAAAGGTGACAAGTTTCTAGGTGAAAACCACAGGGCACGTTTAGACCAAGAAAAAGTAAAAAGAAAGGAAGTATCTGAGGGAAAAAACCTCTTCGAGACACCAAAGGATGGAGGGTTGGACATTCTTCCTATTAACCAAGAAAATTCACCAATGCTTATTGAAAAAATTGTGGAAGCCAACATTGGCACAGATGAAACACCTAGGGTCATACACTTTGCAGTGTCATTGACTGAAATAGAGCAACCTAAGTTTTGAGATTTCTTTGTAAAATGACAAATTAATTTTTCTTGGTCCTATGCCAATATGCCTGGGATAGATCCAAAATTAGTGTTGCATCACTTTCCACTATTTCCTGATGCCAAACCTATCAAAGAGAAGCTAAGAAAGATGCACCCACAAATCACTTTATTAGTCAAGGCCGAGCGGAAGAAATTATTAGATGTTAGTTTTATAAGATCTATTGACTATGTAGAGTGGATTTCCAACCTTGTGCCAGTGAAAAACCCAATGGGTGGGATCTATATTTGTACCAACTTCCAAGACCTGAATAAGGAATGCCCAAAGGATGATTTTCCCCTGCCAAACATTAACATAATCATGGACCTGGCAATTGGATATGAGATGTTGTCCCTCATGGATGGATTCTTGGGGTATAACCAAATTAGAATATCTCCTGAAGATTAGCACGACATCCTTTACATGTCCATGGGGAACATGCTATTAAAATTTCATGCCTTTTGGGCTAAAGAATGTAGGGGCCACATACCAGCATACACTTATGGAGGACTATGTAGATGACTTGCTAGAAAAATAAATTACACAAGGTCACCATTTACGAGTCCTAGACAAAAAATTTCAAAAGGCTCGAAGAATACAAAGTGATACTGAATCCCAAGAAGTGTGTATTTGGAGTGATGTTGGGAAAGCTCCTAGGCTATATTGCTTCTAGACGAGGCATCAAAGTTGACCTAGCCAAAGTCAAAGCTATAATAGACATGCCTCCTCCTACCAACATAAGTTAGCTTCACACATTATAGAGAAGACTCTAGTCTATTAGAAGATTCATAGCACAACTAGTTGACAAAATTCATCCATTTCAGCACTTGCTCAAAAAGGGTGTACCATTCATATGGATAGACAAGTTTCAAGACGCCTTTCAAAAAATCAAGGATTACCCACTAGCACCATCAATTCTAATGCCACCTGTCAATGGGAGACCTCTCATCTTATTCATATCAGTGACAACATCAGCATTGGGGGCATTACTTGCACAAAATTATGATGAAGGCCACAAAAGAGCGATATATTATATCATCCACACCTTGGTCGATTATGAAATCAACTATAGTCCTATAAAATATTCCTGTCATGTGGTAGTTTTTTCTACTCAATGACTTAGGCACTACATGTTGAATCATCAAACAAAACTTGTTGCCAAGATAGATCCACTGAAATACCTACTCAACAAAGCATCATTGACAAGATGACTGGCTAAATGGGTCATGATCCTTAGTGAGTATGATATTTAGTATGTTGAAAGAAAATCCATAAAGGGACAAGTCATCGCCAACCAACTTGCAGATGTGCCAACTAAAGCCAATCATCCATTAGTCTCTGATTTCCCATATGAGTCTATTTACTTTAGACACCCCAAAAATATAGAAATTATATTTTTATGGGTCTCACACAAACCATGGCTTAGGAGTAGGCATATTATTTATCACCCCTCAAGGTGATACCATACCCAAGTCATTCAAAATATCCTTCTCAAGCACTAACAACATAGCAGAGTATGAGGCTCTTCTCACAAGGCTTCACATAGAAATCAAATGGAAAATCAAGAGCCTTAAAGTGTATGGTGATTCTCAACTGGTAATCTATCAGGTCAATGATGATTACAACACCAAGGATGAAAAGCTTACTCCATATAAATGCATGGTGGACAGTTTTAGATTATACTTTGATAGGATCACCTTTTATCAGGTCCCTCACATTCAGAACAAGGCAGCAGATGCCATGGAAACCATTGGGTCTCTCTTGGATATCCCAAATAATGTGCCTCAATTTGAGTTTTTGGTAGACCAACTATTGATCCCTGCCTTCGACATCCCTATGTCTAAGATGGTTTGTGAAATTTTTGGTCCTAATTCCCCATGGTACTAGGACATTTATGAATATCTCCATGACCACATCATTTCCCCTGACCTATCTAGAAACCAACACATGACCATCTACAAGGCCTCTAAATATGCCATCATCAATGATACACTTTACAGAAAAGCCCTTGACAATACCCTCTTGCAATTTCTTGATACCGATGAAGCACAAAAAAAATTGCACAGGTACATGAAGGTATATGCAGAGCCCATTCTAGTGGTTTAACCTTAGCTAAGAAGATCATGATAGTAGGATACTATTGACCAACAATGGAACAAGATTCATACTTCTTTGTCAAGAAATGTCAACAATGTCAGATCCATGAGGACTTGATACATGCACTAGCATAAGAGTTGCATCTGATAACATCAACATGGCCTTTTTCCTAATGGGGACTCGACCGAATAGGTAAGATCCATCCCACTTCCGTCAATGGCCACAAATTTATCATTACCATGATTGAGTACTTCACCAAGCGGATTGAAGCAATTCCCATGACATACATCACTGGAAACCAAATCTCAAAATCCATTCTTAATTACATCATTTTCCGGTATGGTGTCCCTCAATCCATCATCACTGATAATGGTCACCCATTCAAGAACCAAGACGTCTGTAAACTTTATGAAAAGTTCCATATGCAACACCACTTCTCCACTCCATATTATCCACAAGGAAATAGCCAAGCTGAGGCATCTAACAAAACTATTATCAAAATCCTTAAAAATATTGTCAATGATGTTGGCCATGACTATCACCTCCAACTTAATCCTGCCTTATGGGCCTACCACACTAGTATCCGTACCCCTACAGGCACCACTCCATACTCACTCATCTTTGATTCTGAGGCCATCTTACCTATTGAGGTCGAATTTACTTCCTTGAGAGTCTCCATGCAAGGGCATATCGATGATGAAGAGTACCGTGTATCAAGGCTACATGAGTTGGAACTTCTAGATTAACAGAGACAAAATGCATTGGTCCATTTGCAAGCCTACCAGAATCATCTCTGTCGTAGCTATAACAAGAAGGTTTTGAATTGACAGTTTGACATTGGTGACCTGGTGTTAATGGAGAATTTGAAGAATCAAGTAGAAAGAGAAAAGACAAGAAAATTTGAGCCAAATTGGTTGGGTCCCTATATTATCACAGCAGCCTTTAGATCATGAGCATATCAGCTTTCAACTCTTGAAGGGGAACCCTTGTCAAAACCCATCAATAGTCTGCATTTGCATAGATTCTATACCTAGCTTCAAAGAGCTCCTGTCATAATCAAAAAATACAAAAATTAGAAAAAATTACAACCTTGATGAAAACCTAGAAAATAGGTGTCTTGGTAACACCAAAAAAAATCAAAAGATCATGAAAATAGTAAAGAAAAATAATTTTTTCGATAGTGAAAACCACTTCAGTGGCACTTTAAATAAGTACCATGGTGGAAACCTAGAAAAAAGGTTCCATGTGTAGTCAATCTTGACTCACTCATATATCGTCATTTTATTTTTCTTTCCAATTCACCCATAAAAAATATATACTTTTCCTTTTCTTCATCATCCATAATAATGTCGGCTTTGTCCTTTCCATAACTTGGAACAATTGAAATTTTGCGTCTTTCATACCTACCCTTCATACATTGGCATTCATCCATCCCAACCCTAATATATTTTTCTTATACCTGACTAGTGGAAAATACTTGACCTATGTCTTCATTGGATCCTACACTTGTTGTTGGAGGTCATTATATCGCAAAAAGACAAAAAATCATAAAACGAAAAAAACACAAAAAAACACAAAAATCATAAAACCTCAAAAAAACAAAAAAATACAAAATGTGTCAAAACCAAAAACATCCAAATAACTTCAAAAATCCCAAAAACAAAGTCAAATTCAGTCCTATCAGTTTGAGTCTGGTCAAACTACATTGTCTCTATGACTTCACGCAGGCAAGGCCATCTGTCGATGTGCTCCTGAGGCATTAGGTTAGTTCTTTTAGATTTTTCAAATAAATAATCAAATCATGATGCAATCCTTTGTCAGTAAAACAAATTCAAGTCATGTCAAACTACGAGGTCGTTGTGTGTATAATGTAGGCAAGGCCATTTGTTGATGCACCCCCGAGGCCACCTAGGTTAGTCCTTTAGGGTTTTTCATGTCGGTGATAATAAGTCAGCCATTGTTATCAGACGTAAATAGTCATCAAAGCTTCAAACACAATCATGAATCAACAAGACAAGTAAGCCAACTAGTCTTCATGTCAAATCAGTCAAACACTCAAACCAACATTTGGACAATAAAAAATATGTCTAATACAGGATGTTTCGTTCTTGAAACCAGACATAGTCATTTGTCAAAACTTTTTCATTCACCTTATACAGGTAGTCACATGATTGAAACCATACTTTACATCTTATATGACATTTTTCTGCTCCTGAAACCAAGCCTTGTCAAAATAATCAACCCATTACTCACCTTGTCAAACATTGACAAACAATTCTTGGCAAACACTTTGAATGGATATTGACTTTGTTGGACTATTTTGTCTTATCTTTTTGACTTTGTCTTTTTATTTATGTTACTAGTTACCTCAAGGATGTCACATGAAGGATTTAGAGGAGCAAGGATGTCTCATGAATCTTTTTTTTTACTACTGTTTTTGGTTTGTCTCAACAAAAATATTGTGGAAACTTTTCCTTTAGTATGATTTAGGACATTCCTTGTCTACGACTGTCTATTTTTGCAAATGGATGACCTTGCACACCCTGGGCTATCTCATAGCATAGTGTTTGTTGACCTTTTTCACATTTTACTGCCTAATGATGATTTAATGCAAAGCATTGCATAGCAAAATATACATATTTAAGTTGTCTCCACTAACGCTATCCTAACATCCATATCCTCTACACTAACATTTCTTCTATTTGCATCTTGATAGCATCCTGTGACATACAAAAATATCTTGCATACATGATCATGTTAGGAAGCATTGTAGACATCATTACCATAATAGACATCATCATATTAGTTAGTTTATATTGCATGAGAAATACAAAAATAGAGATTGCATTCACATAGCATATTCCACATCATATTAAGCATGTTTTTACATCCATGTCATGTCATAAGCATAATATTTTTATTACATTGCATAATCATTAACATACATAACATTTGCATTCAATAAACATCACATTACATAGTCATATCATTTTGGCATACATAATAATACATTCACATAACATCCATAATCATCACATGCCTATATATAATGTCATGATATTAAATAAATCCATCTAGCATTTAAGCATCAACATACATTAGTCATCCATCATATCGCATTGACATATAGTGTCATTGCATAATCATATAAAAAGGCATAAATATAATAAAAGCATAATCATCCATTGCATAATCATATAGAAATGCATAAACATCATAAATATAACATACAAATGCATATCATATAAATCACCACCAAAATCATATCATATATCACTCAAAATGTGTCATAGTATAATGCCAAGATGTATCATATATCCCAAAAAATAGTGTTTGTAGGCTCAATGATCAAAAAAATAACAAGTGTCATGATACAATGTCAAAATATGCTCTAACCAGAGCTACCCTCATCTCTTCCTGGTGATCGCCATGGTGACTGCTATGGTGACCTGGAAGACCTCTACTTTGAAGGTGACCTATCATATAGTCTTGATCGTGTCAGCCCTAAGACACCCCCACTACTATGGGAACATCGGTTATGTGTCATGTTATGTGACCTACTCTAGGAACAACTCTAGACCTCAGAGAAGCTTGGCTCTCTCCTCTCAGGTGGCACTACTGTCTTATATAGATCCCAATAATACTATAGCCCCATGCTAGACCTCTCCAACTATCGTGTTAAATCTACAGTCGATCCACTACATCTAGCTACAAAATCTAGCATTCGCTAACCTATCTATTGATGGCTAATCATTGCTAGATCCCGCTCTAACTGTAGGGCTCCCACCACAGCCTCCAGTTCTTGGATCCTGGTCGTAGCCTATGCTAACTGCTCCTATAAGATAGCTACATATTGATTAACTAGTCCATCCCCACCTTGGATAGGCACCTCCTCCAGCCCAACCTCCACATCCACCTCCATAGCTATCCTCTCTCAGAGGACTCACTCTGCCTCTCAAATATCCTCCTCCTCCCATCTCTCCTCCTCCTCCTAGTGCCCCTCCTCCCCAACCACCTCCTCCATCTCCACATCCTGATGACCCACCTTGAGAAGTGGCATGTCCTCTTGTCGCTCCTCCTTTGCCACTTCCTCCTTGCATCTCTCCTCCTATTGGGGCTCTTTCTCCTCCTCGCCCTCCTCTCAGATTGGGGATAGTGATCTCCCCTGCTATCTCCCAATCCTCCTCCTCTTGCCTCCTCCTCTCCCTCCTTTTTTGTCTCCTTTGTCATCCCCTCTCCCTCTGTCTCCCCTCCCTCCATCTCCCTGTCCTCCTCTCCATCCTCCTCTCCGACCTCATGGGCCCCTACCTTGGCGCTCTATTGGCGATGGCTTATCAAGATCTATATAAGGCACTGGTATGTGCATGCCCCACCATGTGTCATACTCATTGATAGTTCTTGGATTTTTTGGACCTCCCCTCTAAGACCACAACACTGGTTGGAGTGCATCTATGTCCTGCTCTGCTATAATAACTGGAATAACCAAACCCCATGGTTGTACGTTGTGTGAGGAGCATGTGAGCTCTATTGTACCCCAAGGCATATCCTATACCTCTCCAAACTATCTCCTCACTCACTTTGGCAGATACTGCTCAATAATGTCTTGCGACTAGACTATCTATCTAATCAAATATCTAGTTTGTCTACACCATAGAAAATGTTGGTCCTCATCTGGACATTATGTGCAGTCCCTATAAGGCCTCCATATGAAACTAACCAGTACATCAACCCCATGCCTCCAATAACCTATATCTCCAACATGGGTTTGCATCACAACTCCTCCTTATAAATAAATATACAACATACAACCTACTAACTGCCTACCAACTAGAGGAAAAAATACAATAATGTGCTCCCAAGCCCACACCATCAGTAAGGTCACTCCGCAACTCATCGACTAACCCTCCTGATAGGAAATGTCATGTAACTAGAAGTAGAGCATCACTAGTAGACAAGGCCCCTAGGCATATACTATCCCATCCTGTAGCATACCAACAAGCATCTCACCTCATCTGACTAGAAAACCATGTCCTTGACGGTCTAGAACAACTATCCTAACAATAAGTGTACATAGCATGCAATCCCATCACTCATGTGTCTTTGCTAGACACTCCCATCTAATCTCATAGCTCTCCACGTCGAGATCCTTGATGTCCTCATGCATGAAGTAATTCTAGATGGATTGATATCCTCGCTCGAGGTTGTATCTCACCCACTCTCCTTGAATCGACAACCTAAGAATATGGTACACATCCTCCAACGTCATTGTAGCCTCTCTTGTCAAGAAGTGGAATGAGAACGTCTCTAAGTTCCACCTCTTTGAAAGTGCAGTCTCAACCCTCTATTTTCCCTAATAATAGGCATGCATGTCACATGGTAAAATCCTAGGCACCACAACTAGTGCTTCTCAGTGCTAGTCAACTGCTCTCAAAGTCATAATATGGAAGGTCGAAACTCCCTAGTGTAAACTAGATCAAGTACAACCTGCAGTCACAAATCCAAAGCATTGAGTCAGGTCAAAACACTAGTCAAACCTATTAGACTCAAATTGCACAAGAAATTTCACCCTAAACAGGGGTAAATTTTTAGACAGTCATTTTTTTGGTAGCTGGTCAGCGCTCCCCTCGGGATTCATGATATAGACTAATTGCCTCATGTGGATCCATTAACTCTTGTGGTTGTATCGGGCATTAACAGGTCAACCTTTTGGTGCAACGACAATCATGGGGCCAACAATTTGTATCAGAGCCAAAGGTGTCGGGTTTGAATCCCCTCAGGTAATGTTGAGGGGGAGATTGTTGGTAGTTCGTCAATGCTCCCCTCAAGATTTGTGACATGGACTAACCGCCTCATGTGGATCCATTAAATCTGGCGATTGTATCGAGCATTAATAGGTCAACCTTTTGGTGTAATGGCAACTGTGGAGCCAACACATTTGTGTCGCATAATCAGAAAATTGTGTCACACAATCAGTTGCATCGCAATGTACACATTTGCATTGTCAAAAATCATTTTTGTCACATACCTTAGCAATTGCGTCACCTGAATCAATTGTCATTAACCTAAACACTTGCATCACATAGCAATAGATGCGACTCATAAATTTCACTTGCATCATAGCCCCAGTCAATTGTTTTATTCTTTAGCAATTGTGTCATTTTCGACAGCATATGTGATGTTCTAACATTTACAGCACACTGCAATTGATCCAAAACCTAACCTAGACGTGACCTTTGCAATTGTGACAAATTGTGAGAAATTGTTTCTCTCATGATAGTAGTTGCGACAAACCGCGTTCATCGCAACTACCTATTAAATTTTCCTAGACCCTAGAAATGCATGAAAAACAAAAATTGACCAAGTAGGAAAAAGGTACTTACCGAGTCTCCTGTGCCATCTGGTCATCAGAAAGTGCGAATGCAGTACCTGCGGTGATTGACATGTGGAACAAGTGACACCTTGGCAGCAAGAGCTCCTTAATCTTCAAAGTCAAAATGCACAAATGAGGAATTTTACCCTCCAATTTCTATTTTTAGCCATCCAACTTTTAGGGTTTCCTTAGGGTTTGTAATGGTTGCACTACCTAAAGGGTCTTGAAGCCTAATACCATCACCTCGAATGTCTTGAAAATTATATCTTTTTTCACTAGCATTTTCCTAGCTATTAAATTGACTTATTAGAACAATTTCCAAATTTTTGAAAATTTGCAAAAAAAAATTGAGGGGGCATAAGTCCATCCCGCTTTCACTGGGGCATGTTTTGACTGATTTTCTTTGACATAACATGATAAACTATGTTGTATTAAAGCAGGGAAAAATGTAGACACTAAAAATTGTCCTAGGCCTGTGACTTTATTAAATCTCCTTTCATACTCAATAATTAAATAATTCTAATTATTTAGTTATTGTCTAATGTCACTAGTCTCCTATTAATTAAATAATTTTATTTATTTAATTAAGTCATTTCCATCATTTTATTTCATCTGTCAATTAATTAAATTTTATTTAATTACATCACTAAGGTTCATGTCCAATATAATTAAATAAATTCAAGTTATTTAATTATTACTATCTTGTCTACTATAATTAAATAATTAATTCTAATTATTTAATTATTAATTTATCTTTTTCCTCCACAATTAAATAAATATTATTTATTTAAATGACTTTCTAATTTGACTTTCCCTCTCATCTTTTTGAATTAAATTATTATTTAATTTGAAAAATCAATTTTCCTTTTTGCCTCTATAATTAAATAATGTTTCCATTATTTAATTATTCACTTTCCCATTCAAACTAAATGATTTAATAGTCTCATTCTTATCCCCTCTTGTCATGTCCAATTTCAACCATTGATTGATCCTTTTTAATCTCATCAATCCATTCAAATTTGGCTCTTCTATAAAAGACCCTTTCATGGTCATTTTGAGATATCCAGTTTATGCAAGTACATGCTATTGAGACAATTACTTCAATATTTTTCTTGACTTATTTAGGCTACATTTGCACACAAATCTAAGGGCATTGATCAATCAAAGCAAAATGGAGAAGGGTAATAGAGGTTAATCAATGGAGGCTTGAGACTTTAGTAATATTGTTTTATTGTTTTATGTTTTATGCTTCCTTCATTCTTTATTACTTGATTGGGATCATTAGGATTGTTGTTTAATGATTTATTATCACTAATCTTGATTTTTAACCCTGATCACAATACAATCTAATCAATATGAAAACAATAGAAAATATAACATTTATAATAATAACCAATTACTTATTTGCATGCCTATATTGTAGGATACTACATGCTTGATGGAAGATACATATTTGATACAATTTAGATATATTTTCTAAATATTAATATATTAATAAAATATTTACATAATTATTTAAAAAATGAAACATTAATATAAATTATTATTTAAATTTTATAAATAATATGTTAATCATTATAATATAAATTGTAAGATAATTCATGCCTATGTAAACATGCAATGATAATTATTATTTTTAAATGTTTTTAATAATTTAATTTATATAATTTAAAAACATATCAATAAATATTTTTGATGTAAAATAAATATAATAACATATTTGTTTCAATTTTATATTCGTGTATTAATAATATTATTATTATAAATATAAATTATATTGATTTTATAATTTTAAGATTTATAAAATATTATCTATAAAATTATAAAATATTTAATAAATAATTTTTTGAAATTATTAAATATAATTAAAATATTTTTATTATAAGAAATATAATTTTTTAGATATTTTTTATTTTTATATTAATAATATTAGTAAAAACATAAATATTTCCTAAAGATATATTTTTATTAAAAAAATAATATTAATAATATATTAATAAAAAATCAAAATACAAATTAAAAATTAAACATGTTAAAATAATTAGATAATCATTATATAATATGACACATTAATATTAATTTTTATATTAATAATATTAGTAAAAACATAAATATTTCCTAAAGATATATTTTTATTAAAAAAATAATATTAATAATATATTAATAAAAAATCAAAATATAAATTAAAAATTAAACATGTTAAAATAATTAGATAATCATTATATGATATGACACATTAATATTAATTATTAAATAAAGAACTTGTTCCAGAAGATCGGACAATTCAAAGATTGATGTCGAGCTTCCCTTTAATCTTCAATTTGCCAAAGCTGCCAAAGCTTCCTCCAGAAGAATTGCCACTTCCAGAGAACATAAATAATCCACAGCCAAGAATACAACAAACTAGATTCCTAAAATTATCAGAGACCTTCTAAGATTAACAATTTCCTCAAACTTCAAAACAATTCTACCATTTCCAAAAACCTCTCTTTTTTCCTGTGAAAACAACTTCCTCTTTTCTCACAATTTCAATCAATCTCTCCATAAATCAATTTTAAGACAATTACAAAACAAAACCTTCTAACTTCCAATTAACACAAAAAATATTTTTTTCTTTAACACCCAAGATATTTCTAAGATCTTTTCCCAATATATGAATTTAAAATTAAAAACAATTTATTTAATTCAAAAAACATTTAAATCACTTATTTAAATCCACATTTAATCTAATAATTAAAATTACTTTATAATAACTTAAATTAAATAAAAAAATATATTTATTATAAAGTCTCCATATTAATTAAATACTTAATCACAACATATAATTTAATCCTTACAATTTAAACTTGCACGATAAATAAAATACCAGGACCAACATGGATAAAGAATACGACCAAAATACGGACTGATGACACATTGTACTAGGGTAAAGGTTTGACTAGGTTAACCCATTACTATATCCCAATCAACATTATTGCTGGGTAGTGGACACACTCTGACCTATGAAACTAGGTGAAGTCGTTGTCCTGTACCTGCAAACCTACAAAGAAAGCAAATGTCGTACATGTATCCAGATAATAATTCATACACACCGTGAAGAGAGAATCGCGTAAATCACAGGGCACTCACAAGCGAGTGATGCAATACCATTCTCTTCGCCAATACAATGTCACATCAACTGACGAGATAATATATCAATTAAACTACAATGATCATATATAGCAATGTCATCTTAACTAAGCATCTATGCAAACATAAAGCATGTCAAACATAATCACCATGCATATAATGTATCATCACATCCGGGTGTGTGCAAGAAGTTGAGTCCACTTTTTGGCCAAAAAGTGGGTGTTTTCCCTGATTTTCAGAATTTGACACATTTGACCTTAAAATTTGAAGCACTTAGAGATGGAATCTTCAAAAAAGTCACTAATCATAAAATGTAGTACTCGGAGTCTAGTTTCCAAATATGTAATTTATTTCAATACCCAAATTGTAAAAATTGAGTTTCAATAGGTGTTTCTAAAAACCACTGTTTAAAAGTCACTTTTTTATACCATACCATGCATGTACGACATCCATATTTGACCTAAATTATCATATTTTTCTAAATCCTTTTGGGAAAATATTTGTGTCTCACTGAAGCTTGTTTTGATATTTTTATAATTTTTATTGAATTTTTTTTTTTGTTAAATTTTTATTAGGCATATTTGTCGTTTTGAAAAATCGTCGTGTACAACATGCATAAGATGACCTAAACTTATCATTTTTTGATTTTTTTTTTAAATTGAAAAGAATTGTCTGAAGTTTGTTCTCGTGCAATCCGTTCATCAAAATGTTATGTTGATCAAAGTTATTAAAATACTAAAAACGATAATTCAAGTTTATGGACTAGTTTCATTAGAAATTAATTGAAAAATAGAAAACATAATCAAATTATTAAAAAAATACATATTTAGGATCTGCATTGTCTCATCTATAATGGGTTTAATTTCATAAAAATTTTTGCAAAATAGGTCTTGGAACATATGTCCAAAGTCATTATTTTCGACATTACAAACTTCAAGTTGCAAGTCAAACCAGGTCCAAAGCTTAGGTTCGAGTCCCCAAGCCATTTCCCGAACAAAACAAAAAAAACCTGCCCAAAAATTTATAATTTAAAAGGGATCTGTTTCATAAAACAGAAAAAAACATTTTTATGGTTTTATGAAGCGGGGATCCCGTTAAAAAACGGAAATTTCCAAAAATGGAAATTTTTTCAAAAAATGGAAGTTTCCAAAAATAGAAAATTTTCAAATCGGGATCCTGTTTTGAAAACTATCCATTTTTGAAAAAATTTCAAAACAGGATCCCGAAGCTAAACGGGATCCCATTTTTTGCAAGCCAATTTCATTTTTTTGCCTAAGGAAAAAACTTCCACGTTTCGTGGACTCATCTTCTTGCATTTACCCATCCATATAATCTACCATTGCTCCACTGTCAGTGATTGAATAACTATAACATAAAATATGGTCTAACAAAGTATCTGAGTTGTCAAAGAAAACATAACAAATCAGAGGGGTGTCACATCTTCCCCCCTAGGATCAGACTTACTCCTGGAAGCCTGCGAACAAATAAGGGTAGAGCTCCCTCATCTTGGTAGCATCTTCTGATGTAGCAGAAGTGTCATCTCTAGGATCCCACTGGACCCTCACCTGCTCAATATCTCGACCCCTGAGGGTGAGTCTCCTGTGCTGGGTAACGGCCACGGGCTCCAAAGCTAGATGCATGTCCTCTACCTGTAAAGCAGTCCAATCAAGGATATGAGAAATGTTTGGATGGTAAGGTCTAAGTACATAAGCATGGAACACATCATGGATGCACAAGAGACTGGGCGGTAAGCAACTGGCCCAATCTTCTCCAAAATCTCAAAAGGCCCGACAAATCGAAGTGCAAGCTTAGAACCCTTTCTATAATGGATTCGACTCTTTCTCAGTCGCACTCGCAAGAAAACTCGATCACCTACCACAAACTGGCGATCCACACGGTGTGCATCAACATACTTCTTCTACCTATCCTGTGCAGCTACTAAATGCTCTCTGATCCAAACCACCTGCTACTCCAAATCCTGAAGCATATCAGGACCCAATAAAATCTTGTCCTCCAACCTATCCCAACTCAATGGGGTCTGACACGGCCGTCCATACAAGGCTTGAAAAGGTGTCATGCCAATAGAACTATGAAACCCGTTGTTATAAGAAAACTCTACAAGATAGAGATAATCCTCCCATCATGTTTGTTGGTCCATGACATATGTGTGAGGCATATCTTCAAGGATCTGATGGACCCTCTCAGTCTGTCCATCCATCTCAGGGTGATACGTTGAACTGAAGTTCAATTGTGTCCCCATAGAATGTTGTAATGATGTCCAAAGAGCCGAAGTAAACACAGGATCCTTGACAGAAATAATCTGATGCGGAATACCATGCAACCTCACAATGTCCTCCATGAACACTCTAGCAACTGACGAAGTGTTATAGGAGGAACGGATAGGTGAGAAGTGTGCCACCTTCGTCAACCTATCTACCGTCACCATAATTGCATCGTGTTGTCACAAAGAGTTAGGTGAACCAACAATGAAATGATGTCCCATTTCCACTCAAGAACCAAATGAGGTTGTAGAAGACCAGCCGGATGTTGGTGTTTAGCCTTAACTCGCTAACACTCCAAACACCGTGATACATAATCGGCGATATCTCACTTCATACCTGCCCAGAAATAAAGTGGTCACAGTCGGCATACATCTTCTTCACTTCAGGGTGAGCTAAATAAGGTGCCCGATGTGCCTCTATCAAAATCAAGGTACGAAGCCCTTTCGAAGATGGAACAAATATACGTCCCATGTATCTCAATAACCCATCTGTCTCCAAAGAATATCCTGAGTACCTGCCCTCCAAAGTCCTGCCTGACTCAATCTCATACCTTACCTCCTGGTACCAGCTATCTATAGGAAGTACGGTAAGAATCTGGCTCCTCAAATCCATAGTAAGATTCATCTCAGATAGTTCATGCCTTCGTCTGCTGAGAGTGTCAGCCACAATGTTCTCCTTCCCCTAGATGTACTTCACCTCAAAATCGTACTCACAAAGGAACTCCATCCATCACCTTTGTCGAGCATTAAGGTTACGCTATGTGAAGATGTATTACAGACTTTGATAATCACTGTCTAACTCAAAACGGTGCCCCAATAGGAAATGTCTCCATTGAGTCAAAGCATGTACAACTGCAGCTAACTCAAGATCATGCATGGGGTAGTTCAACTCATGATCCTTGAGCTTGTGCGACTCGTACACAATGACTCGACCATCCTGCATCAATAACGCTCCTAACCCCTCCAAAGATGCATATGCACAAATAACAAAGTCTCCTGTAGGATCAGGTATCGCAAGGATTGGTGTGCTAGTCAACCTCTCCTTCAATGTCTGAAATTCAGCCTCGCTCTACTCTGACCAATTGAACTTCTTCCCTTTCCTCTGAAGAGAAGTGATAGGATTTCCTACCCTAGAAAAATCCTGAACAAAACTCCTGTAGTAACCCGCTAGCCCCATGAAACTACATATCTCTACCACATTCGTGGGTGTAGGCCAATCCATGATTACCTGGATCTTTGTAGGATCCACTGCAATGCACTCTCCTGATATAACATGACCAAGGTACTTGACCTCAGTTTTGAAGAACTCACATTTGGACAAGTTGGCATGCAACTTATTATCCCTCAAACACTGCAATACCTGCCTCAAATGTTCCTCATGCTCTTCAACTGTCCTGGAATAAATCAATGTCATCGAGGAATACCACTACAAATCTATCCAGGTATGTGCAAAAAACTTCGTGCATCAGGCTCATGAATACAGATGGCACATTCGTCAACCCAAACGATACCACTGTAAACTCGTAGTGACCGTATCGTGTGCAAAACGTCGTCTTATGAATATCAAACTCCACAATACGCAATTGATGGTATCTTGACTTAAGATCGATCTTAGAAAAGACTATAGCACCCTTGACCTAATCAAACAAGTCATCGATCCTAGGTAGAGGATATCGGTTCATGATGGTGACCTTATTTAACTGTCGGTAATCTATGCACAGATGAAGAGAACCATCCTTCTTCACAAAGATCATCAGTGCTCCCCAAGGTGAAACACTAGGGCGAATGAAACCCTTTTCTAACAACTCCTCAAGCTGCAGGCGGAGCTCCTTAAGCTCCTAAGTCGTCATACGGTATGGGGCTCATGAAATGGGTTCAGAACCAGGTAGAAGATCAACCTTGAAGTCTATGTCATGTTGAGGTGGCATCCCTGGAATATCATTTGGAAAACAATCTGCATATTGTTGAAGTATGGGGTGGCTATCTATAGACACCTTCTCCTCTCTATCACCCATCTCCAAGTCATCTATTGTCACAGCAAAAAACTGACATCCCTGACGAACACATCTTCTCAGTTGCATAGTCAAGATCATCCTCAATGATATAGGTCTTTGGACCCCTACTAACTCAACCTCACTGCCAGATGCATCAATGCATCGTATCAACTTGCGTCGACAATCAATCACGGCCCTATGATCATCAAGCCAATCCATCCCTAAGACAATGTCATAAGAACCTAATGGTATAACACAGAGATCTGCAGTAGTGTGAAAAGAACCAATCTCTAGTCTACAATCCGGTACATAGGAATGCACTACAACTCTAGCACCAAATGCTAATTCAACCTACCACTTGCCCTCTTGCCTTACTGCCCCCAGTCTATTGCATGCCATGACAGACGATGAAATAAATGAGTCTGAGCCTCCTGAATCAAACAAAATGGTAACCCTATTACCTTATAACATACCAGTAGTCTCCACCACTGTGCTCTGGTGATCAGCCTGGCAGTTATCAACTGCAGCAAATACGCGATGTCCTCTTCCTGCATCTCCAATAGTCGGCTCTGACACCACTGGCCTCTGTGTATATCCTGATGTGCCCTTACTAGGACACTGTAGAGCTATGTGACCCTGTTGGCCACAAGCAAAACACCCGGTACCCCTTCCAAAACCTCTACCTCCAGAAGGTGCACTGGACTGCTAAACACTACCCCTAAAGGTAGACTGAGTACTCTATGTTGGCTATGCATTACTGAAGCATTTGATATGCCTCTAGTTCCGGTCACCCCCTGATTGATATCTGTCATTCTGTCTAGGTGGAAAATCCTTTCGTTTTCCTTGTGAGTTCTGGTACTGTCCACTTTGTGTTGGTGTCTGTTGTGCCCTGGGTGGTCCAACTCCCTAAGTTTGGCCACTGCGTGCACTAGGCCCTACAGCTGAAGTGTTGCCCACCTGTACTCCAACATGACCAGCCAATGCCATCGCCAAATTCTCCTCTACAAGTCTGGCCTTGTCTACCACGGTCTCCATAGTCTTGGGTTCGAAAACCCGCACACCTCCACTGCTTTGGGAATTTAAGCCCCTAAGAAAGCACTGCACCAACATGCCCTCGTCATCACCAATGCCTGCGTACTGTTTGAGCTCATAAAAATGATGCTCATATTGTTCCACTGACATAATCATCTGTCGTAGAGTATGGAACTCATCACCACGACGTTGTTGCCAATGATTAGAGAGAAATCTGGTGCAAAACCTCTCTAGAAACATCTCCCAAGATACGGTACCAATATCAATATGGATTTTTTTCTCCTCCAATCTCCACCATGTGGAGGAAAATCCTCTCAAGTACATAATCGCACATCTGGCTTTGGTATTTCTACCATACGGGTGCATAGCAAAACATCTGTTCAGGTCAATCAGCTAGGTCTCAGCCTCTAAACCGATGCCTGATCCATCAAATAAGGGTGGTCGAGCTCTAAGTAAATCTCTCATATGTGCAGCTACAAATTCCTTTGACTATGCTGGTACATCCCTCTCTCTAACAACAATTTGATCTACCTCTTGCCTTGGTCCAAGACGGGCAAGAGTCTCCTCCAACAATTTACACAACTGAGCGCCTTCGATCCCTGGTGGATCCAGATTCTGAATACTACCTCCCAGAATGTTTCGGGAAGCCTGTTGTTCCTCACGGTCTGAATCATGAGAAACATGCAGAGGTGAGTTATGTTGACTACCTCCATGTCTGCCTCTATGACCACAACCTCGACCTCTCCTAGGTGGCATGATCCTGCACAAACACACCAAGGTGTAAGAAAATATATGCAACTTAAATCCTACGCAAGCAACTTAATGGTTTCCAAATTAACCCAGAGTTCCCAGTGTTTAAACCTAGGCTCTAATACCAAGTGTAAAACCACATCCCACAACCTAGAGGACAATGCAACACTACGGAAGCACAACTAATTTTTTTCTTAAAAAGAATAAAAATGACGAGGAAAGTAACCTACTCTAACACATACATCCTCTAGGCCACACAACGCGTCTACATGTAAATTTCACAACTTACAAAATTATTTTAAAACATAGCATATGAAATTAACTCATGATAACAACATGCATCAAAGCATTAACCCATTGCATAATAAATTAAACATGGAAATGTAATGAGCATATTTCCATAGATACAACACCACCTAAAATGATATATACAATTTACTCCAACAGTGAATAGATCATACATAATGTTACAATTACAATACAAGGATTCTCCTCGATTACAAATGAGGAATACAATACATAGTGTCTCACTATTACAATGAATATAAGAGAAGTACAAATCCATAGAACACATGAGCTCCTCGAACTAGAAGACCCCGCCATCACGAACATGAAGAGAAAGCTCAACAATGTAAGGTGCACGCCACCCAGCCATGTGGTACCTGTAGGACCAACCCCCATGCTAAGAGATAGTAAAAGGTAACCAAGACAAACCTACTACCTCTAGACACAGGCAATGTACAAAATAACACTATACCAGTAAATACAAACATAAGGTTACATTGCTTCCAAAATCACTGAATCAAGAACAACTACTGTACAATACAAATCGACTATTGTCATAGGAGGAGTGTCATCACAAAGGTTGCATTGGTTATCCTAAGGAGATCTTCCTAGGTCCCGACCCCCATCTTGGGTTATCTTGGTAACCTCTCACGAACTCTGGCCCCACATGTACACCAGTGTGGAATCGATTATCTTTCGAGAAGACAAGATAACGATCTTGCCATTCTAGGCCTTCCCGACTCATCTCAAGTCTCACACAAGCCTTTGAGCCAATGAGCAAGGCTAAATTATCTAGTTAAATGTATTAACTAGCCTTTTCCCTAATATAGGTTATTTAATTTCTACTGATTAAACCGACTCTCATACGAGTTGTCCTGGGACCACTTTGTGTCCCGACCCCCATTGAAAGCCACTCCCCTATCGACAACCCAAGGGTAGATAGTGCACTAAAACTGATAACAACATAACACAAAAGATAACACATCCCTACAGATGTCCAATACTGAATCCAACTACGTGCACTACCCAAGGAAATCTCAAGGGTGAATAACAGAAATGACAACCCTTTCACAATTACAATCTGGAAGACTTATATTTTCTTGACAACAAATATCCCCCCACAATTCACAATTACAAAAATACTTGTAATTAAAATAAACCACTCATGTAATTAAAAGCACTACCATTCGGATTTCCTAAATCCAATAGATCAATATCTCACATTAAAATACATCATTCAAAACACAATTCCAATTAATAATCAACAACGAAATTATATTAAAAGTTCAACTTTTAGTTTCACAACTACACATAATATTTAACTCAATTTCCACAATTTAAGTAAGCAATCATTTAAAATTATCAAATCGTGCTTGCATGCACTTATAACAATAACAACAATTAAATAGTTATATTTAATATGTATATATATATATATATATAATTAAATATAATTATATATACATATAAAAATATATCTTATTCAATTATAAAAAAAATAATTATACCTTTTTCCAATTAACATTTAAAATATCTACGGGGTTGGGGCCCTAGCTCGGTTGGCTAAATCTTTCCTGTTGTAGGAGGTTGGTCACGAGGTCTAGTCTCCCCCACCCCCGTGGTACAGGAGGGCGTGTCGCACTAGCACCGTCAATCACGTTAAAAATATTACTAGGCGCATTGCAATTTATAGGGGGTCGTGCTACCCGATTCCTGTAGCCTAAAAAAAAAAACGTTTAAAATTCTACACATGCATTTTAAATTATTCATATATAAACATATTTATTATATATATACATTATATATATATTAATTATTTAATATATATATATATATTATACATATAATATATATACATTAAATATATTATATATGTTAAAACACTGGCATATATATATATACACATATAATATATATAATATATATTATATATATATCATATATATTATATATATATAATATATACATTTATTATATATAAAAAAAAACATTTAAAAAATAATATTGAAGGCGGAAGAAATAATCGCAGACTGTGCAAACTTAGTTGTGATCTAGTAAAGGTCTTCCCCATACAGGGAACCTTGGGCGATGTGGGAAGTGTCGGCTGCTCACAACGTTGGCTCTCCCCAAAGGGGAGTCGGCGCTGGGGGTAGCCAACACTTCCCCCTCCCATAACATTTCCTTAACTAAAATAAAATTCCATGATTTTTTTCCGTACGGATTTCGATCCAGCTCAGGCTTACAAAAAAAAAATTATAGTAACTTTCTCAATTCTGTGCAATACACAAATTCACAAGAATATATATATATATAATATACAATATATATATATATAATATACAATATATATATATATAATATACAAAATATATATATATATATATAAAAACAAAAATTTAAAAGAAGATTGTTTCATATGACCAATTTTAAAGAAGAAATTTTCTACAGAAGAACATATCCAATTTTCACAGAAACAGTTTCGATTTAATTTCAACAGAGGTTTTATAATTCTACTATAATTTACTTTTGTATAAATCTATTTCAAATACTCAATTTAAACAAAGGATCTAAATTGTTTTCTATAGAGGCTCAACATTCATGGTAATTTCTTTCAAAAACAAAAGCTTCTAAAATAAAATAATTCATCTTCTAATCTTTTCCAATTTGCAATACAATAAAATTAAATATCTCTTTCAAATTAAAATTCACAAAGCAATAAAGAACCTGTTCCAGAAGATCGAACAATTCAGAGATTGATGTCGAGCTTCCCTTTAAACTTCAATTTGCCAAAGCTGCCAAAGCTTCCTCCAGAAGAATTGCCACTTCCTAGAGAACAAAAATAATCCACAGCCAAGAATACAACAAACTAGATTCCTAAAATTATTAGAGACCTTCTAAGATTAACAATTTCCTCAAACTTCAAAACAATTCTACCATTTCCAAAAACCTCTCTTTTTTCCCATGAAAACAACTTCCTCTTTTCTCACAATTTCAATCAATCTCTCCGGAAATCAATTTTAAGACAATTAGAAAACAAAACCTTCTAACTTCCAGTTAACACAACAAATATCCTTTTCTTTAACAACCAAGATATTTCTAAGATCTTTTCCCAATATATGCATTTAAAATTAAAAACAATTTATTTAATTCAAAACACATTTAAATCACTTACTTATTTAAGTCCACATTTAATCTAATAATTAAAATTACTTTATAATAACTTAAATTAAATTAATTAATTTATTTATTATAAAGTCTCCATATTAATTAAATACTTAATCACAACATATAATTTAATCCTTAAAATTTAAACTTGCACGATAAATAAAATACCAAGACCAACATGGATAAAGGATACGACCAAAATACGAACTGACGACACACTATACTAGGGTAAAGGTTTGACTAGGTTAACCCATTACTATCTCCCAATCAACATTACTGTTGGGTAGTGGACATGCTCAGACCTATGAAACCAGGTGAAGTTGTTGTCCTGTACTTGTAAACCTACAAACAAAGCAAATGTCGTACATGTATCCAGATAATAGTTCATACACACCGTGAAGAGAGAATCGTGAAAATCACAGGGCACTCGCAAGTGAGTGATGCAATACAGTTCTCTTCACCAATACAATGTCACATCAACTAACGAGATAATATATCAATTAAACTACAATGAGCATATATAGGAATGTCATCTCAACTAAGCATCTATGCAAACATAAAGCATGTCAAACATAATCACCATGCATATAATGTATCATCACATCCATATAATCTACCATCGCTCCACTGTCAACGATTGAATAACTATAACATAAAATATGGTCTAACAAAGTATCTGAGCTGTCAAAGAAAACATAACAAATCGGAGGGGTGTCACAATTGTAGTACATGCATTTGTAGCTTAACTTATAAAACATAATGCATATGGAAGCAAGGTAAAATCTATTCCTAAAAAATGGAAAAATAATAGTTCACCTTCATTCTTCCTAAAAATATGCCCATAACACAACTTTGTAGCTAGTCATGTTCATGAGAAATAATTTCTAAAATTTATAAAGTTAAATATTTTACATGTTCACTTTAGAGATATTAAATTTGATTTCAAGAGGATAAAAAATTGTTTTTAACTGGTTCAACTTATTAATAACTAATTAAACAAGAAAAACAAAACTCATTACAATATTATTGCCTAAATTTTTTAAAAAATTATGATATTTTTTGAGTATAATGGATGGGTTGTTACATATTTCTTCCTTTTCATCCTCAAATCTCAAACTATATTATTTTCTTCATATCCCTAATCTAACTCTAAAACCATAAAATGGCTAAGCAAGTTAATAGTAATTTTCAAGATGGTTGAGCTCACTAACATGGTTTGATAGTAATTCAAATAAGTAGATGTACTTGTAATTTCAAGTATCGAGAAAAAAAAAAAAAGACAACTTATGCAACCATTAATGCAAAGATCAAGTTTTCAGGTCCTAATGGTTTTTAGGAAACCTCCTAGCTATTGTTCTAATAGGTTTTTAAAAAATCATGGATTTAAAAAATATATAGATTTTATTAGCACATGAATTAGATTTTTACCTAAATAAAGGTTGTTGTAATGTCTAAAATAAAATCATGATTTCTTTATGAAGGTTTCACACAATCCATTTATAGGGGAAAAAATGGTGGTTCACCTTGTGATCTCAATTTGAAACATGCCACTCATCTAAGGGGACTACACATGTACATATTTTCTATATATGGGAGGGATTTTCCATTGTAAGAGGTTGCATTCATGAAGAAAAGAACCTCTATGTTGCATAAAGGTCTTATTTGTAGAAATATAGAAGATTCAACATTTTCTATGTAAATTGTAGTGATACTTACTTCTATTGTATTTATATGAATGATGGTTTTATTTTTTATTTGTCTCTTTTAATATTGCATTTCTTCTTGAAGAGAAGTACTCCTTTAAAGAGGTTAGAAAATATTTTCCTATACATTTTCTACATGATTTATATTCTACTTAGTACATCTTTAGGGTCAAAAATCTTTCTAGAAAGAAAGTGGGATTTGCAATATTATAAAAGTGATTATTAAGTAGAAATTTAAATTTAAATTATATTTTTAAGTTCATGTTATTGTAAGGAAATAAAAATCATCGTAAGATAGTGATATATCTCCTTAACCACTAGAAGATTTGTTGTCAAGACATGTTGAGAAATATTTGATGATTCTATTTTCTCAAAATAGGAATCAGCTAATCAAATAAATGCATCCCAACCCATGTTGCAATATTTTTATTGATGTCAAAAGTGAGGAGATCATTTAAAGAAAGAAAATGTATTCAAAGTATGAAGGTCAAAGGCCACTAATAATTTTCCAAAAACCAAACAAAATTAGTTTTGAATATTCATTATTCAAGAGCATATTGCACCATTCCAAGGCATTAAAGACAAGATTATGATCACTAAGGAATGTCAGTCGACCCCCCCTTATTTTGGTACCCTTTACCAAGTCAACCCTCTTTGTAATATTTGAAAAATAAATTTAAATTTAAATAGGCCGACCTATGTCTAGCACTCAATAAAATAATACATGAAATATTTTTAAATGGGGCACCACCTTTTGAAATAGGTGCCACCCTTGGAGAGGTTGACTCCCTTGGGAAAAATTACACTCTTTCCAAGAGACATGAGAAGGTATAAAAGGAGAATAAGAAGTGTGGTTGGAGGAAATTAAGTGGGCAATAATAAGATATATCATTCAAACACAAGAAGAATTTATGAGCAGAGCAAAATAAAAAAATCATCAAGGTAATTTTTTATGAAGAAAATTCAAATGATTGTCATCAATTGAAGAAAATATATCTAAATAGATGAAAAATTTATTTATTTGGAGGTTGGTGCTTCCTAATAGAATATATTGGTGTCTCCAGTGGGTTGGTGCCTATAAAATTTTGTAAGAGTTTTATTTTGAGGTTGGATTCGGATAGTAGATCTAATCATTCTTTTCTTCATGGTTTTCTCTTTAAGTGGTCTTGTGTGATTTTTTTATTGTGGTTGTAGAATTTTAAATAAGTAAAATTTTATCTTATATTGATTCACCCCCCTCAATATAAGTGTGTTCTCTTCAATTTCTATTAGAACAAGTTCCTTCAAAAATAGTCTAACCACTAGAAGGTAGATCTCAGGAACACACATGGCTTTTCAAGAAAGTTTCTCCTCAAATAGAGCTCCATTACATTTTATGGAATAAACTATGCATTCTAGAGCATAAGGATGTGAACTTATTTAATGGCTCCTGGCTTTGATATTTAGCAATCAGTAGTAAATGGCTATACATATCCACCGATGGATTAGACTAGAAAGAATACTAGTGAAAATAATGCAAAAGCTATTAATTTTACCTTGTGTGGTTTATCAAAATTAGTTTTTCAAGGTGATGCAATGTGAATTGGGAAAATAAATCTAGGACAAACTTAAGAACGTCTATGAAGGTGATGACAAAGTTAAGAAGTCTAAAATTCAAACACAAAAGAGAATTTGGGAGCTTAAAAATGAAAGATGAAGAAAATATTGCAGCCTATATCCTTCAAGTGGATGATATTTTCAACACTAGAAAAGGACTTGGTGATAAGGTTGAAGATTCAATGATTGTGCAAAAAGTGTTAAGGTCTCTCCCCTTGAGATTTGATGTCAAAGTTTTCACCATCGAATAAATGAAGGATCTAGATACGTTAACAATGGATTAATTTCATGGGATCCTCATTATGTATGAAATGAGGATTGAAAGAGAGAAGAATCAAAGAGAGAAGACGCCTTCAAATATTCAAAGAAGATGAACAAAGAGCATGAATTAAGTGATAGCTCCATCAAAGAATAAATGTAAAGGAATATCATTTGTGAGAAAGTTGAAGAAAGGATTTGGAAAATACAAAGGTAAGATTCCCTTTGAATGCTTAAACTATGGAAAAGTAGGAAATTTTGTTGCTAAGTCCTTGTGCAAAAAATGAAAGTAGTGA
>VDFB02251655.1:0-43741 GCA_007258455.2 Sequoia sempervirens
ACCACCTGCTACTCCAAATCCTGAAGCATATCAGGACCCAATAAAATCTTGTCCTCCAACCTATCCCAACTCAATGGGGTCTGACACGGCCGTCCATACAAGGCTTGAAAAGGTGTCATGCCAATAGAACTATGAAACCCGTTGTTATAAGAAAACTCTACAAGATAGAGATAATCCTCCCATCATGTTTGTTGGTCCATGACATATGTGTGAGGCATATCTTCAAGGATCTGATGGACCCTCTCAGTCTGTCCATCCATCTCAGGGTGATACGTTGAACTGAAGTTCAATTGTGTCCCCATAGAATGTTGTAATGATGTCCAAAGAGCCGAAGTAAACACAGGATCCTTGACAGAAATAATCTGATGCGGAATACCATGCAACCTCACAATGTCCTCCATGAACACTCTAGCAACTGACGAAGTGTTATAGGAGGAACGGATAGGTGAGAAGTGTGCCACCTTCGTCAACCTATCTACCGTCACCATAATTGCATCGTGTTGTCACAAAGAGTTAGGTGAACCAACAATGAAATGATGTCCCATTTCCACTCAAGAACCAAATGAGGTTGTAGAAGACCAGCCGATGTTGGTGTTTAGCCTTAACTCGCTAACACTCCAAACACCGTGATACATAATCGGCGATATCTCACTTCATACCTGCCCAGAAATAAAGTGGTCACAGTCGGCATACATCTTCTTCACTTCAGGGTGAGCTAAATAAGGTGCCCGATGTGCCTCTATCAAAATCAAGGTACGAAGCCCTTTCGAAGATGGAACAAATATACGTCCCATGTATCTCAATAACCCATCTGTCTCCAAAGAATATCCTGAGTACCTGCCCTCCAAAGTCCTGCCTGACTCAATCTCATACCTTACCTCCTGGTACCAGCTATCTATAGGAAGTACGGTAAGAATCTGGCTCCTCAAATCCATAGTAAGATTCATCTCAGATAGTTCATGCCTTCGTCTGCTGAGAGTGTCAGCCACAATGTTCTCCTTCCCCTAGATGTACTTCACCTCAAAATCGTACTCACAAAGGAACTCCATCCATCACCTTTGTCGAGCATTAAGGTTACGCTATGTGAAGATGTATTACAGACTTTGATAATCACTGTCTAACTCAAAACGGTGCCCCAATAGGAAATGTCTCCATTGAGTCAAAGCATGTACAACTGCAGCTAACTCAAGATCATGCATGGGGTAGTTCAACTCATGATCCTTGAGCTTGTGCGACTCGTACACAATGACTCGACCATCCTGCATCAATAACGCTCCTAACCCCTCCAAAGATGCATATGCACAAATAACAAAGTCTCCTGTAGGATCAGGTATCGCAAGGATTGGTGTGCTAGTCAACCTCTCCTTCAATGTCTGAAATTCAGCCTCGCTCTACTCTGACCAATTGAACTTCTTCCCTTTCCTCTGAAGAGAAGTGATAGGATTTCCTACCCTAGAAAAATCCTGAACAAAACTCCTGTAGTAACCCGCTAGCCCCATGAAACTACATATCTCTACCACATTCGTGGGTGTAGGCCAATCCATGATTACCTGGATCTTTGTAGGATCCACTGCAATGCACTCTCCTGATATAACATGACCAAGGTACTTGACCTCAGTTTTGAAGAACTCACATTTGGACAAGTTGGCATGCAACTTATTATCCCTCAAACACTGCAATACCTGCCTCAAATGTTCCTCATGCTCTTCAACTGTCCTGGAATAAATCAATGTCATCGAGGAATACCACTACAAATCTATCCAGGTATGTGCAAAAAACTTCGTGCATCAGGCTCATGAATACAGATGGCACATTCGTCAACCCAAACGATACCACTGTAAACTCGTAGTGACCGTATCGTGTGCAAAACGTCGTCTTATGAATATCAAACTCCACAATACGCAATTGATGGTATCTTGACTTAAGATCGATCTTAGAAAAGACTATAGCACCCTTGACCTAATCAAACAAGTCATCGATCCTAGGTAGAGGATATCGGTTCATGATGGTGACCTTATTTAACTGTCGGTAATCTATGCACAGATGAAGAGAACCATCCTTCTTCACAAAGATCATCAGTGCTCCCCAAGGTGAAACACTAGGGCGAATGAAACCCTTTTCTAACAACTCCTCAAGCTGCAGGCGGAGCTCCTTAAGCTCCTAAGTCGTCATACGGTATGGGGCTCATGAAATGGGTTCAGAACCAGGTAGAAGATCAACCTTGAAGTCTATGTCATGTTGAGGTGGCATCCCTGGAATATCATTTGGAAAACAATCTGCATATTGTTGAAGTATGGGGTGGCTATCTATAGACACCTTCTCCTCTCTATCACCCATCTCCAAGTCATCTATTGTCACAGCAAAAAACTGACATCCCTGACGAACACATCTTCTCAGTTGCATAGTCAAGATCATCCTCAATGATATAGGTCTTTGGACCCCTACTAACTCAACCTCACTGCCAGATGCATCAATGCATCGTATCAACTTGCGTCGACAATCAATCACGGCCCTATGATCATCAAGCCAATCCATCCCTAAGACAATGTCATAAGAACCTAATGGTATAACACAGAGATCTGCAGTAGTGTGAAAAGAACCAATCTCTAGTCTACAATCCGGTACATAGGAATGCACTACAACTCTAGCACCAAATGCTAATTCAACCTACCACTTGCCCTCTTGCCTTACTGCCCCCAGTCTATTGCATGCCATGACAGACGATGAAATAAATGAGTCTGAGCCTCCTGAATCAAACAAAATGGTAACCCTATTACCTTATAACATACCAGTAGTCTCCACCACTGTGCTCTGGTGATCAGCCTGGCAGTTATCAACTGCAGCAAATACGCGATGTCCTCTTCCTGCATCTCCAATAGTCGGCTCTGACACCACTGGCCTCTGTGTATATCCTGATGTGCCCTTACTAGGACACTGTAGAGCTATGTGACCCTGTTGGCCACAAGCAAAACACCCGGTACCCCTTCCAAAACCTCTACCTCCAGAAGGTGCACTGGACTGCTAAACACTACCCCTAAAGGTAGACTGAGTACTCTATGTTGGCTATGCATTACTGAAGCATTTGATATGCCTCTAGTTCCGGTCACCCCCTGATTGATATCTGTCATTCTGTCTAGGTGGAAAATCCTTTCGTTTTCCTTGTGAGTTCTGGTACTGTCCACTTTGTGTTGGTGTCTGTTGTGCCCTGGGTGGTCCAACTCCCTAAGTTTGGCCACTGCGTGCACTAGGCCCTACAGCTGAAGTGTTGCCCACCTGTACTCCAACATGACCAGCCAATGCCATCGCCAAATTCTCCTCTACAAGTCTGGCCTTGTCTACCACGGTCTCCATAGTCTTGGGTTCGAAAACCCGCACACCTCCACTGCTTTGGGAATTTAAGCCCCTAAGAAAGCACTGCACCAACATGCCCTCGTCATCACCAATGCCTGCGTACTGTTTGAGCTCATAAAAATGATGCTCATATTGTTCCACTGACATAATCATCTGTCGTAGAGTATGGAACTCATCACCACGACGTTGTTGCCAATGATTAGAGAGAAATCTGGTGCAAAACCTCTCTAGAAACATCTCCCAAGATACGGTACCAATATCAATATGGATTTTTTTCTCCTCCAATCTCCACCATGTGGAGGAAAATCCTCTCAAGTACATAATCGCACATCTGGCTTTGGTATTTCTACCATACGGGTGCATAGCAAAACATCTGTTCAGGTCAATCAGCTAGGTCTCAGCCTCTAAACCGATGCCTGATCCATCAAATAAGGGTGGTCGAGCTCTAAGTAAATCTCTCATATGTGCAGCTACAAATTCCTTTGACTATGCTGGTACATCCCTCTCTCTAACAACAATTTGATCTACCTCTTGCCTTGGTCCAAGACGGGCAAGAGTCTCCTCCAACAATTTACACAACTGAGCGCCTTCGATCCCTGGTGGATCCAGATTCTGAATACTACCTCCCAGAATGTTTCGGGAAGCCTGTTGTTCCTCACGGTCTGAATCATGAGAAACATGCAGAGGTGAGTTATGTTGACTACCTCCATGTCTGCCTCTATGACCACAACCTCGACCTCTCCTAGGTGGCATGATCCTGCACAAACACACCAAGGTGTAAGAAAATATATGCAACTTAAATCCTACGCAAGCAACTTAATGGTTTCCAAATTAACCCAGAGTTCCCAGTGTTTAAACCTAGGCTCTAATACCAAGTGTAAAACCACATCCCACAACCTAGAGGACAATGCAACACTACGGAAGCACAACTAATTTTTTTCTTAAAAAGAATAAAAATGACGAGGAAAGTAACCTACTCTAACACATACATCCTCTAGGCCACACAACGCGTCTACATGTAAATTTCACAACTTACAAAATTATTTTAAAACATAGCATATGAAATTAACTCATGATAACAACATGCATCAAAGCATTAACCCATTGCATAATAAATTAAACATGGAAATGTAATGAGCATATTTCCATAGATACAACACCACCTAAAATGATATATACAATTTACTCCAACAGTGAATAGATCATACATAATGTTACAATTACAATACAAGGATTCTCCTCGATTACAAATGAGGAATACAATACATAGTGTCTCACTATTACAATGAATATAAGAGAAGTACAAATCCATAGAACACATGAGCTCCTCGAACTAGAAGACCCCGCCATCACGAACATGAAGAGAAAGCTCAACAATGTAAGGTGCACGCCACCCAGCCATGTGGTACCTGTAGGACCAACCCCCATGCTAAGAGATAGTAAAAGGTAACCAAGACAAACCTACTACCTCTAGACACAGGCAATGTACAAAATAACACTATACCAGTAAATACAAACATAAGGTTACATTGCTTCCAAAATCACTGAATCAAGAACAACTACTGTACAATACAAATCGACTATTGTCATAGGAGGAGTGTCATCACAAAGGTTGCATTGGTTATCCTAAGGAGATCTTCCTAGGTCCCGACCCCCATCTTGGGTTATCTTGGTAACCTCTCACGAACTCTGGCCCCACATGTACACCAGTGTGGAATCGATTATCTTTCGAGAAGACAAGATAACGATCTTGCCATTCTAGGCCTTCCCGACTCATCTCAAGTCTCACACAAGCCTTTGAGCCAATGAGCAAGGCTAAATTATCTAGTTAAATGTATTAACTAGCCTTTTCCCTAATATAGGTTATTTAATTTCTACTGATTAAACCGACTCTCATACGAGTTGTCCTGGGACCACTTTGTGTCCCGACCCCCATTGAAAGCCACTCCCCTATCGACAACCCAAGGGTAGATAGTGCACTAAAACTGATAACAACATAACACAAAAGATAACACATCCCTACAGATGTCCAATACTGAATCCAACTACGTGCACTACCCAAGGAAATCTCAAGGGTGAATAACAGAAATGACAACCCTTTCACAATTACAATCTGGAAGACTTATATTTTCTTGACAACAAATATCCCCCCACAATTCACAATTACAAAAATACTTGTAATTAAAATAAACCACTCATGTAATTAAAAGCACTACCATTCGGATTTCCTAAATCCAATAGATCAATATCTCACATTAAAATACATCATTCAAAACACAATTCCAATTAATAATCAACAACGAAATTATATTAAAAGTTCAACTTTTAGTTTCACAACTACACATAATATTTAACTCAATTTCCACAATTTAAGTAAGCAATCATTTAAAATTATCAAATCGTGCTTGCATGCACTTATAACAATAACAACAATTAAATAGTTATATTTAATATGTATATATATATATATATATAATTAAATATAATTATATATACATATAAAAATATATCTTATTCAATTATAAAAAAAATAATTATACCTTTTTCCAATTAACATTTAAAATATCTACGGGGTTGGGGCCCTAGCTCGGTTGGCTAAATCTTTCCTGTTGTAGGAGGTTGGTCACGAGGTCTAGTCTCCCCCACCCCCGTGGTACAGGAGGGCGTGTCGCACTAGCACCGTCAATCACGTTAAAAATATTACTAGGCGCATTGCAATTTATAGGGGGTCGTGCTACCCGATTCCTGTAGCCTAAAAAAAAAAACGTTTAAAATTCTACACATGCATTTTAAATTATTCATATATAAACATATTTATTATATATATACATTATATATATATTAATATATATATATATATACATATAATATATATACATTAAATATATTATATATGTTAAAACACTGGCATATATATATATATATATATATATATATAATATATACATATATATATATTATATATATATATATACATTTATTATATATAAAAAAAAACATTTAAAAAATAATATTGAAGGCGGAAGAAATAATCGCAGACTGTGCAAACTTAGTTGTGATCTAGTAAAGGTCTTCCCCATACAGGGAACCTTGGGCGATGTGGGAAGTGTCGGCTGCTCACAACGTTGGCTCTCCCCAAAGGGGAGTCGGCGCTGGGGGTAGCCAACACTTCCCCCTCCCATAACATTTCCTTAACTAAAATAAAATTCCATGATTTTTTTCCGTACGGATTTCGATCCAGCTCAGGCTTACAAAAAAAAAATTATAGTAACTTTCTCAATTCTGTGCAATACACAAATTCACAAGAATATATATATATATAATATACAATATATATATATATAATATACAATATATATATATATAATATACAAAATATATATATATATATATAAACAAAAATTTAAAAGAAGATTGTTTCATATGACCAATTTTAAAGAAGAAATTTTCTACAGAAGAACATATCCAATTTTCACAGAAACAGTTTCGATTTAATTTCAACAGAGGTTTTATAATTCTACTATAATTTACTTTTGTATAAATCTATTTCAAATACTCAATTTAAACAAAGGATCTAAATTGTTTTCTATAGAGGCTCAACATTCATGGTAATTTCTTTCAAAAACAAAAGCTTCTAAAATAAAATAATTCATCTTCTAATCTTTTCCAATTTGCAATACAATAAAATTAAATATCTCTTTCAAATTAAAATTCACAAAGCAATAAAGAACCTGTTCCAGAAGATCGAACAATTCAGAGATTGATGTCGAGCTTCCCTTTAAACTTCAATTTGCCAAAGCTGCCAAAGCTTCCTCCAGAAGAATTGCCACTTCCTAGAGAACAAAAATAATCCACAGCCAAGAATACAACAAACTAGATTCCTAAAATTATTAGAGACCTTCTAAGATTAACAATTTCCTCAAACTTCAAAACAATTCTACCATTTCCAAAAACCTCTCTTTTTTCCCATGAAAACAACTTCCTCTTTTCTCACAATTTCAATCAATCTCTCCGGAAATCAATTTTAAGACAATTAGAAAACAAAACCTTCTAACTTCCAGTTAACACAACAAATATCTTTTTCTTTAACAACCAAGATATTTCTAAGATCTTTTCCCAATATATGCATTTAAAATTAAAAACAATTTATTTAATTCAAAACACATTTAAATCACTTACTTATTTAAGTCCACATTTAATCTAATAATTAAAATTACTTTATAATAACTTAAATTAAATTAATTAATTTATTTATTATAAAGTCTCCATATTAATTAAATACTTAATCACAACATATAATTTAATCCTTAAAATTTAAACTTGCACGATAAATAAAATACCAAGACCAACATGGATAAAGGATACGACCAAAATACGAACTGACGACACACTATACTAGGGTAAAGGTTTGACTAGGTTAACCCATTACTATCTCCCAATCAACATTACTGTTGGGTAGTGGACATGCTCAGACCTATGAAACCAGGTGAAGTTGTTGTCCTGTACTTGTAAACCTACAAACAAAGCAAATGTCGTACATGTATCCAGATAATAGTTCATACACACCGTGAAGAGAGAATCGTGAAAATCACAGGGCACTCGCAAGTGAGTGATGCAATACAGTTCTCTTCACCAATACAATGTCACATCAACTAACGAGATAATATATCAATTAAACTACAATGAGCATATATAGGAATGTCATCTCAACTAAGCATCTATGCAAACATAAAGCATGTCAAACATAATCACCATGCATATAATGTATCATCACATCCATATAATCTACCATCGCTCCACTGTCAACGATTGAATAACTATAACATAAAATATGGTCTAACAAAGTATCTGAGCTGTCAAAGAAAACATAACAAATCGGAGGGGTGTCACAATTGTAGTACATGCATTTGTAGCTTAACTTATAAAACATAATGCATATGGAAGCAAGGTAAAATCTATTCCTAAAAAATGGAAAAATAATAGTTCACCTTCATTCTTCCTAAAAATATGCCCATAACACAACTTTGTAGCTAGTCATGTTCATGAGAAATAATTTCTAAAATTTATAAAGTTAAATATTTTACATGTTCACTTTAGAGATATTAAATTTGATTTCAAGAGGATAAAAAATTGTTTTTAACTGGTTCAACTTATTAATAACTAATTAAACAAGAAAAACAAAACTCATTACAATATTATTGCCTAAATTTTTTAAAAAATTATGATATTTTTTGAGTATAATGGATGGGTTGTTACATATTTCTTCCTTTTCATCCTCAAATCTCAAACTATATTATTTTCTTCATATCCCTAATCTAACTCTAAAACCATAAAATGGCTAAGCAAGTTAATAGTAATTTTCAAGATGGTTGAGCTCACTAACATGGTTTGATAGTAATTCAAATAAGTAGATGTACTTGTAATTTCAAGTATCGAGAAAAAAAAAAAAAGACAACTTATGCAACCATTAATGCAAAGATCAAGTTTTCAGGTCCTAATGGTTTTTAGGAAACCTCCTAGCTATTGTTCTAATAGGTTTTTAAAAAATCATGGATTTAAAAAATATATAGATTTTATTAGCACATGAATTAGATTTTTACCTAAATAAAGGTTGTTGTAATGTCTAAAATAAAATCATGATTTCTTTATGAAGGTTTCACACAATCCATTTATAGGGGAAAAAATGGTGGTTCACCTTGTGATCTCAATTTGAAACATGCCACTCATCTAAGGGGACTACACATGTACATATTTTCTATATATGGGAGGGATTTTCCATTGTAAGAGGTTGCATTCATGAAGAAAAGAACCTCTATGTTGCATAAAGGTCTTATTTGTAGAAATATAGAAGATTCAACATTTTCTATGTAAATTGTAGTGATACTTACTTCTATTGTATTTATATGAATGATGGTTTTATTTTTTATTTGTCTCTTTTAATATTGCATTTCTTCTTGAAGAGAAGTACTCCTTTAAAGAGGTTAGAAAATATTTTCCTATACATTTTCTACATGATTTATATTCTACTTAGTACATCTTTAGGGTCAAAAATCTTTCTAGAAAGAAAGTGGGATTTGCAATATTATAAAAGTGATTATTAAGTAGAAATTTAAATTTAAATTATATTTTTAAGTTCATGTTATTGTAAGGAAATAAAAATCATCGTAAGATAGTGATATATCTCCTTAACCACTAGAAGATTTGTTGTCAAGACATGTTGAGAAATATTTGATGATTCTATTTTCTCAAAATAGGAATCAGCTAATCAAATAAATGCATCCCAACCCATGTTGCAATATTTTTATTGATGTCAAAAGTGAGGAGATCATTTAAAGAAAGAAAATGTATTCAAAGTATGAAGGTCAAAGGCCACTAATAATTTTCCAAAAACCAAACAAAATTAGTTTTGAATATTCATTATTCAAGAGCATATTGCACCATTCCAAGGCATTAAAGACAAGATTATGATCACTAAGGAATGTCAGTCGACCCCCCCTTATTTTGGTACCCTTTACCAAGTCAACCCTCTTTGTAATATTTGAAAAATAAATTTAAATTTAAATAGGCCGACCTATGTCTAGCACTCAATAAAATAATACATGAAATATTTTTAAATGGGGCACCACCTTTTGAAATAGGTGCCACCCTTGGAGAGGTTGACTCCCTTGGGAAAAATTACACTCTTTCCAAGAGACATGAGAAGGTATAAAAGGAGAATAAGAAGTGTGGTTGGAGGAAATTAAGTGGGCAATAATAAGATATATCATTCAAACACAAGAAGAATTTATGAGCAGAGCAAAATAAAAAAATCATCAAGGTAATTTTTTATGAAGAAAATTCAAATGATTGTCATCAATTGAAGAAAATATATCTAAATAGATGAAAAATTTATTTATTTGGAGGTTGGTGCTTCCTAATAGAATATATTGGTGTCTCCAGTGGGTTGGTGCCTATAAAATTTTGTAAGAGTTTTATTTTGAGGTTGGATTCGGATAGTAGATCTAATCATTCTTTTCTTCATGGTTTTCTCTTTAAGTGGTCTTGTGTGATTTTTTTATTGTGGTTGTAGAATTTTAAATAAGTAAAATTTTATCTTATATTGATTCACCCCCCTCAATATAAGTGTGTTCTCTTCAATTTCTATTAGAACAAGTTCCTTCAAAAATAGTCTAACCACTAGAAGGTAGATCTCAGGAACACACATGGCTTTTCAAGAAAGTTTCTCCTCAAATAGAGCTCCATTACATTTTATGGAATAAACTATGCATTCTAGAGCATAAGGATGTGAACTTATTTAATGGCTCCTGGCTTTGATATTTAGCAATCAGTAGTAAATGGCTATACATATCCACCGATGGATTAGACTAGAAAGAATACTAGTGAAAATAATGCAAAAGCTATTAATTTTACCTTGTGTGGTTTATCAAAATTAGTTTTTCAAGGTGATGCAATGTGAATTGGGAAAATAAATCTAGGACAAACTTAAGAACGTCTATGAAGGTGATGACAAAGTTAAGAAGTCTAAAATTCAAACACAAAAGAGAATTTGGGAGCTTAAAAATGAAAGATGAAGAAAATATTGCAGCCTATATCCTTCAAGTGGATGATATTTTCAACACTAGAAAAGGACTTGGTGATAAGGTTGAAGATTCAATGATTGTGCAAAAAGTGTTAAGGTCTCTCCCCTTGAGATTTGATGTCAAAGTTTTCACCATCGAATAAATGAAGGATCTAGATACGTTAACAATGGATTAATTTCATGGGATCCTCATTATGTATGAAATGAGGATTGAAAGAGAGAAGAATCAAAGAGAGAAGACGCCTTCAAATATTCAAAGAAGATGAACAAAGAGCATGAATTAAGTGATAGCTCCATCAAAGAATAAATGTAAAGGAATATCATTTGTGAGAAAGTTGAAGAAAGGATTTGGAAAATACAAAGGTAAGATTCCCTTTGAATGCTTAAACTATGGAAAAGTAGGAAATTTTGTTGCTAAGTCCTTGTGCAAAAAATGAAAGTAGTGATGATGATGAAGATCATAACATAAAGAAAGGGAGAAAAAATCATCAATACAAAAAGAGCTACAAATAGGGTAAACATGAAAATAACTTCTAAAAGTTTAAGAAACGCTTCTACTCTAAAGGGGTTAGTAGCTCATCTAAGGAAAATGATGAAAGTATCTTTGTTAGTGATAGAGAAGAAACTCTTTTCATGGAAATAGAAACAAAGAGTGATTTATTTAAAATTGAAGACAAAGGAAAAGAAAAGAAGGATTCAAAAGAGGGAGAAAATTTTGAAATGGATGGAGAAGTGGATCTTGAAGAATAACTTTTTTGTGCCTTAAGTGAGATCAAAAAGCTTAATAAAAAGAATTTGAAATAAAAATTGTAGCTTCAAAAATATAAAGAGTAATTTGTTTCAAGAGAAAAAATGGACAACAAAGCCTTGAGGAATTAGAAAATATGATCATTGGACTAAAGATTCAACTTGAAGAGGATAAAATGATAGAAGAGGAGGTGAGAACCAAGCTAAAGAAAAAGGAAGAAAATTGTGAGATGCTAGAATCTAAAATTGTTTCTGTATACACCTAAAAATGGCCACATCACAATAGTCTAGTAATTAATTAAATATTTTTAATATTTAATTAAACCTCTGAATTCAATCTGCGTATAAATAAATCTAAATAATTTATTTATATCGTTCATTCTTTCATTTCGATTAAATAAATAAGTTTATTTAATCACTTCTCTTATCCATTTCTTAATTAATTAAATAAACAATACGATTTATTTATATTAATTATCATATAATCTTGGCTTGAATATTTTATTCAAATAAAGATTAAATATTCTTATCTTCTAATATTCTTCTAAAAATCCATTCACAATTCCATATTCTCAATATTTAATTAATTCTTCTAAAGTTCATGCACAATTAAATATTCCAAAATATTTAATTAAATATTCTATAGTCCTAAAATCAAAAATCAAACTCACATGAAATTAAATAAATTTATTTATTTAATATTGGATTATCTTCAACAACCGTGAAACAAACTTCCAAAATAGAAAATTAATTCCTCTGTTCCTGTGCAAGCTTGTTCCCGTGGGTTGAAGACAAGCCTCCATTCTTCTCTCCAACCTCCCAACATCTTCCATCTTCTTTTCAACCTCTCCATCTCTCACCATCCAAAATTACCAGACAATCTCACAGCCATTGATCTTTGCCAGCCAGGCTCTTGCCTGCAAAAATCTATAAAAGGGATTGTCGGGTCTCTGAAAAACAAAGAAGCTTGCATACAGGAAAACTATAGCCAATTTGTAGTAGCATAGTATTTTAGCATTCATAAGCATTCTAGCATCATAGCGTAGCATAGCAGTATTCCATATCATGGCATATCCACTTCATATCATAGCATCCATAATTTGTAGCCCCTGTGCATATCTATATCAACATTTCACTCCATTAGCATATAGGATAGAAGTATTTTCCTTTTTGCATACTCGTTCTGCAGGTTGCCATTCTAAGAAGCCTTGCTTACACAATCTGAGAGCAGCAGCTTCAAGAAAATCCCTAGAGATAGAGGACAATGGAACAGTTCTGAAGAAGCTTTGTTTGTTTTGATTTTATTTCAATTTATCTTGCTCTCTTTAGTTTAATGTTTCATTTGTGTGTTTTGTTTATCTTATATTGATACTAACATATTTACCACACATTTTTGGTGCCCACCATGGGGCTCTTGCCCCATATTTTAACATCTTTTTGCAGATTTTTTTGACAGGTTACAGCTAGAAGAGCGATTCAGCGCATTAAACACATTTCAGCGGCCGTTCATTATTTTACAATGCTCTTTAACACTGTTATAGCGCCCGTTATCCATTTCACAGTGCCCGTTTTCCATTTCATAGCGCCCGTTCTCCATTTCGCAGCGCCCATTCTTCATTTCGTAGCGCCCATTCACCATTTTGCAGTGCCTATTATCCATTTCACAGCGCCAGTTATCCATTTCACAGCGCCCATCAGAAATTTCATAGCGCCTTTTACTAATTTCATAGCGCAATTTTCTATAGTGCCCTTTAAGTCTGTTTTAGCGCATTTCTTTACAAAATCTGCAAATTGTAATTTATAAATTAGGTAGAGATTTGACTGGATCCGACGCAACCACAGCCAGTAGGAACTTAATTGGAATGAACCAATCCTAGGATAGGAACTTAATCAAAATGAATCAATCCTAGGATAGACATGGATTTTAAAATGAATCAATCTAGGGTAGTCACTACACAATGATCTTGCAATTAAAATTGAACAATTTGCTTTTGTGAAGCAATATCTTCACTTAGAGTAGATCAATTGTGATTTTTGTTTTAAAAAGAACATTTGTTTGCTTTGTCTGCGGCAATAGGTCTATGCTCTCCCCTTAACTGGGTGATCAAAATACCAAACTTTCCTTTTCAATTTCATGCAAATTTATTGTTTTGATTACATCCTTTAGAGAGCCTACTCTTGTGGGAAAAAGTACTCACCCAAGAGGAACAACTCAAGTGGGTTCAAGCCAAAGCCAGGCTATTCCACCCCACTATAAAATTTAAAGCAAAACTGGGGAAACCCTCTTTTGACGGTAGTGTGCATTGATAACCATCCCCAAAGCCTTTGTTCTAAAGGTAGGGAGGTCTCTCGAGGGAGTATATCATTTGTTGCACCAAACGGAAACCCTTACTACGAACTTAGTATAGTGGCTAACTTGTCAGTTTCTGAACATCATAATAATCATAGTGTAGGGGAGGGAAGAATCTACCCCCAAGATAGTCACCATATAACTACCAAGGACTGTTTGCTTAGGGGATCTGGTATCCACTTCCGTCACTCTGAGTACGCACCTAGAAAAGACAAAAACACGGGCACCCTTTCGGGGGTGACACGGCTGTGTGAGTCGATGCAGTTCTAAGATGTGGGTTGTTGATTAGTATGATGACCTACTTGAGTACTAAGAGTGAGTCTGTTTGTACTATATGTCATGTGTAAAACCTGTTAAAACAATTTTTGAAAAACATTTTAATCATACACTTGATGTTTAGTATAGGACTTAAACACAACTATTCTACAATTTGCTTGATGTGTTTTCAATACATTAATTCAGTAAAGATCATCCAAAGCTCACAATCACATTGATTACTCCCATGTTAAGAGATTGGAAATCCACAACCTTTGTTAAGAAATCCATCTTCAAACGAATCAAAAAGCCAAAGAAAACCCTTAGCTACAAGAAACTATTGAAGAAAAGGCGATTCTTGTACCAAATTCAAAAGGTTTTACTTAAACATAGAACCTTTATACATCGATATCATGATTGTGTTATGGGTTTCACTGATGATTATGTTGTAGAACCATTATACTCACAAGTTTTCTTTCAAAGAAGAGCCCTTTCTCAAAGACACAACCATAGTCAGCATTTTCATTTTTGTTATATTCCCCAACCCGCAATTGAATATTCTACTCGTCCAAATCAATTTTTGCAATAGAGAATTCAATCACATTAGGCATTTATCACAAATCCATTCTTTTACGAAGCTACGATCAAATTTCATAAAGTGCAAAATCATCCTTTTCTTGATCTTTTGCTTAAAGTTCCTGCCAACAGGATTTTCATCCTTTCAACTAAGGAACAACATAAGATAAAGTCTAGAAATCTTCAAGTCATAGAATCTTCATTCTATCCTGACTTTCATATCTATCACAAATTGCACTATTCCATTCTTTTGATCAAAAGTTAGTAGAATTTGGAACAAAGCTTATGCCTATTGTCACGAGATCTCAAAAACACATGGAAAAAGACGAAGGAGAAACTACCACAAGCAAAATGGGTGACCATAATGAGAAAGAAGAGGAAACATTTAATGTTGAAGAATTAACAAAAGAAAAGCTTCAAGAAGCAGAGCAAGATCCCCGATTCCATAATCTTATGGAAAGGATTTTAGAATGAAACAAAGAAAGATATTTTCTTTCATTAGCTAATCAAGGAGCTAAGTTACCTTACAATTTCGATATAGAAGGGATTAAACAGAATCCTGAAACTCCTCCTAATGATTTTAGTGCCCTTACTCAACAGATAAAAGAATTACAAGGGCAAATAAAGGAGATGCAAGGGGGTGCAACAAAGAAGTATGTTTTGGATGACATATCTCCTTATCCATTCGATAGGAGTCTTCAAATGATCCCTTTTCCAAAACATTGCAAAATCCCTAAATTTGATAGGTACAATGGAAAAACTGATCCCATTGAACATGTGAGGGATTTCCGAAATATGAGTCTAGAATTCACTTATGATGATACCTACTTAATGCGATTGTTTCCATGAAGTCTGGGTGGACAATCCATGGAGTGGCTTTCCAAGATCACTCCCCCCATCAAAACCTTTGAGGAGTTAATAAATCAGTTTATATCACAATACGCCTACAACATCCAACACCAGATAACAATGCTTGATCTTTGTAAAGTGAAACAAAAAGTAGGAGAATCCTTCACTACATTTTTGCAAAGGTGGAGAAGGTTGTTTGCGCGATATTCCCGTCCTATTCCTAAAAGGAAAAGATGGATATCTTCATCAATAGCCTAGATCAAGAATTAAGTTACAGGCTTAATCTTCATTGTCCTCATAACTTTGAAAAATTGATTGAAAACACAATCACCATTGAAGGGGCCTTGGTTAAACGAGGAGTGATAAAACTTGATAATCCAAGTTCATCCAACCAAAACAACAACGATAAAACAAGGTTTTGGAACAGAAATAAAAATTTTGTCAATGATGGTATAGTAGATGCAAATAATCTACGAACAAGACCATCTATCTTCAACCTATCAAGTGCTCTATGAACCAACCAACAAGGAAATACCAATCAACAAGGAAACACCAACCAACAAGGAAACAACAAACAACAAGGACAAAACTCCAATCAAGAAAGCATGACCAATCAAAATACCAATCAAAATTGTGGTAATTTCAATAACAATCTTGGCAATACCCAAACATCAAATCCGTCCAGACCTCCATTCTTTTCAAATCGATGGAATTTTACCACTTTGGGTCAATCTCTTGAGTTTTCTCTTAAGGAGCTTCTTGATAATAAGGTTATCACCTTACCACCACAAAGAGATTATGAGCCACGAGTCAAACCACCATCATGGAATGACTCGTATTATTGCAATTATCATCAATGTAAAGGTCATAGAACGAATAATTGTCAAGCTTTGCGAAATCTAGTACAAGATTTAATTGACAATGGCACCATTACAATTGAAGGACATCATACCAATGACGATCATCAAGCATTCAAAGATCCTTTACCAAACTATCAAAGGGGGAAGCATCAGATACCAAAGCGAAAGGCATAAATAATGTTGAAGACAATATAATCTGCCACATCTATGCAGATGATCAATGGGTTAATGTTATAAAAATCAAGGAAAAACAAGAGTATCAACAAGTTAATGTGACTACGAGAGGACAAGAAAAAGTTGTTTTAAAAGGTAGTTCATCTAAGGCAGCTATTCCTTCTCCAAATCATTATAATATAGTTTATCAATTGAGAAAGACATCAGCTCAAATCTCCATCCTTGAACTTCTCAAAATATCCCCCATACACAAGAATATTTTAGAAGAAGCTCTTGTAAACACAACTGTTGACATTGATCTGGATGTAAACAAATTTCAAGCCATGGTGGGACATTTGTCTTCCCCCACTTGTCTTTCATTCTCCGAAAAAGATGATGCTTCCATGACACATCCACATAATTCATCGCTTTATCTAGAAGTTATGATCCATAAACACCGAATCAGACATGTCTTAATAGATGGAGGAGCCGGTTTAAACATTTGTACCTTAAAACTTATACATGCCTTAGGAATATCAGAAAATTCCATTGATCCACGAAGGAAAATAACTATCAAGGCATATGATGATGAAGAAAGCGCTTCCAAAGGACTAATAATGCTACCTATTAGAGTGGGACCTGTTGTGAAAAACACATTTTGTCAGGGTCTAGATCGGGATCTTTCCTATAACATACTTTTGGGTCGTCCATGGATTCATGATATGCAAGCAGTACCATCAACTTACCATCAATGCCTCAAGTTTCCGTATGATGGACAAGAAATAAATATACAAGTTTATTACAATAGCACCCAAACTTGTTCAAATCTCTGAGCAACTCAAGACGCCTTTGTGCCACATAATAGGGAGGCTCTTGTTGTTTCTTCTTCCAATCTACGAGGACAATTGCAAGAACTGACAAAGAATCTTGACACTAAGCTACATTTTAAAGACAAAGGAATAGGCAAATATTTGCTATCCATTTCTAGCTTACCTCCTTCTCCAAGGTCACATAGTCAGCTAACCCTATCAAATCAAAAGATTGCAACAGCCTCTACATCCCAAGCTTTTGTGCCAATCACAAAGTTTGATGGACAATTCATTAAAGCTAACACCACCGAAGAAGAAGCCGAAGATAGGGACATCCTAAGTTGGCTATACAAAGATGAAGATGAATATCTCTTGCACATCAAGTTACCTACTGAGCAATATGGTAAAGGGTATACTATCATGCAAAGAATGGGTTATGAAGGAAGTGGTCCTATAGGAAAAAGAAAAGAAGGAATCATTGAGCCAATTCAACCTATTTCAATACATCCAAATGATAAAACAGGACTTGGATATGGTAAAGATACAGAAGAGTCAACTTCACAGCAAACACAACAAACTCATGAAGGAGAATCAGTTTTAGATAAACCCTACGAAGATGTCACTCTACAAAAATTTTATGGATCAATTTTTCAATTGCAGAATAGTTCAAACACTGATTCTAATGAATACGAATGGGATGATGTCTCTGATGATACATTCTTAACAGAGAAAAGGGTGGATGTCATTAACAAATTTGCACCCACATTTTTACAAGGAGAGGGCTCAAGGCCTCCACTTGATTATGTTTTACAAAGCGATCATGACTCAAGTGAGGACGATTCAGATTTTAACGAGATTGATAATCGACAGGAGAATACCATCATAGATCTTGTCTATCATGAAAATGACAACCATATCATGATTTTGACAGCTCAAGACCTTACCCAACCTAATGATTCCATTCCTTTAGTCTATCCAGAACTTATTGAGTGGGATGACGATGCACCTATCCATATCCCTACATTCCACGATGATGAGGATATTGTAAATTTCCATTGTTCATCTAGTCAAGAAAACGATTGTTTAATCCAAGAATCTCATAGTCAATATTTTGATAGGGAGGGTGTCAAGTCTCTTAGCTGCAAAATAAATGAAATAAAAGATGGATCTATCGGTGAAAATCGAAAAATGGTAGTGGTAGATCAAAACAAGAAAAAAATAAAGAGAGAATCTGACGATGAAAACCTTTTTGAGGCACTGAAGGATGAGAAACTTGACACTCTTCCCAAACATTATCAAGAAAGATCTTTTGTTTGATTGAGCCTACAGAATCAATCAACATAAGTACAGCAGAGCAGCAAAAAATCTTGCAACTTGCAGCATCATTAACAGTGGAAGAAGTACTGAAATTCATGGAGTTCTTGAAGGAGAATCAAATCAATTTTGCTTGGTCATATGCTGATATGCCAGGGTTGGATCCTAATCTGATAATGCATCATCTATCCATAAATGCAGGGGCAAAACCTGTGAAGCAAAAACTCAGAAAAATGCATCCACATGTTGCATTATTGGTTAAAGAAGAATTAAAGAAGCTTTTAGATGTTGGATTCATTCGGTCTATTGACTATGCAGAATGGATTTCCAATATCATACCTATTTCAAAGCCGGATGGAAGGATTAGAATTTGTATAGATTTCAGGGATTTGAACAAAGCATGTCCCAAAGATGACTTTCCTTTGCCAAACATAGATATGATTGTTGATTTAACTGCTGGCCATGCAATGTATTCATTGATGGATCAATTTTCAGGATATAACCAGTTAAAGATTGCACTAGAGGATCAAGATAAAACAGCATTCACATGTCCTTGGGGTACCTATTGTTGGAATGTAATGCCATTTGGGTTAAAGAATGCAGGAGCGACTTATCAAAGAGCAATGAAAACTATTTTCCATGACATGATGCATACCTTCATGGAAGACTATGTGGATGACTTATTGGTCAAATCTCACACAAGAGAAGGACATCTTGAAATATTGTCAAAAATCTTTGTTAGAATGGAGAAGTTCAATGTTCGACTCAATCCAAAGAAATGTGTCTTCGGTGTTAAATCTGGAAAACTCCTGGGATACATTGTTTCAGAAAAGGGCATAGAGGTTGATCAAGAAAAAGTACAAGCTATAGTGGACATGCCTCCACCTCGAAGTATCAGTCAGCTTCGATCTCTGCAAGGACGTCTACAATCCATCAGGAGATTTATAGCTCAACTGCTAGACAAAAGCTTACCATTTACACATCTATTGCATAAAAATGTCCCATTCAAATGGGAGGAAAAGTGTGAAGCAACATTTAATCAAATCAAGCAGTATCTTATGAATCCACCAGTCCTAATTCCACCAGTTCCAGGAGAGCCCCTCATACTTTATATTTCAGCAACAGAAGTATCTTTGGGAGGGCTACTAGCACAAGAAGATTCTACAGGTAAAGAAAGAGCTATATACTATATCAGTAAAACTTTAACAAGTCATGAATTGAATTACACTTTCATTGAAAAAGCTTGCTTAGCAGTAGTGTTTGCTTCCCAAAAGTTGCGACACTATATGTTGGCTCATACAGTTAAGTTGATCACTAAAATTGATCCACTAAAATACCTCTTAAGCAAAGCCACCTTAACAGGAAGACTAGCAAAATGGGTAATGATCTCAAGTGAGTTTGACATTCACTATGTAGATCGAAGAGCTATAAAAGGATAGGTTATCGCAGATCAGTTGGTCGAAGCACCTTTACAAGAAGAAAACCCAATGCATATTGAATTTCCTAATGCAGATGTCTTCACAGCAACAATTCAGAAATCATGGACATTATATTTTGATGGATCCTACACGCAACAAGGCTCGGGGGTAGGAATTTTTTTTGTCACACCTGAAGGATATACCATTCCAAAATCATATCGGTTGATGTTTCCTTGCACGAATAACATGGCTGAATATGAAGCATTTCTAATAGGAATAAAAATAGCATTGGACTGGCGGATTACAAAATTGCAAGTCTATGGTGATTCACAACTTGTTATTAATCAAATCAATGATGATTATCAGACTAAAGATGATAAGCCGCTACCTTACAAGAACATGGTGGATGATTTTAAAAAGTATTTTGTGACAATCAAGTTTTCACAAATCCCACAGATTGATAATAAAGTTGCAGATGCAATGGCTACAATTGCTTCCTTGTTACAATTATCAGAAAATCAAAAACGGTACGAATTCTTGGTGGAACAATTGTTTTCTCCCACCTATGATAATCCTGAGACCCAAGTCATATGCCATTTAACTGGTTCTGATTCGCCCTTATATGGCAAGATTTATACCTACTTGAAAGATAACATTTTACCTTTGGATTTATCCCGAAACCAAAAATGGAATTTCATACGCCAATCATCCCGTTATACCTTGATCGCCGATATCCTTTACCGACGTGGTCTTGATGGTATGCTCCTTCGATGTCTTGAACGTGATGAATCTAAAAAAGCCTTACAAGAAGTTCATGGTGGTATTTGTGGAACTCATTCAAGTGGTTTAACCTTAGCCAAGAAACTTATTAGAATGGGATATTATTGGCCTACCATGGAGAGGGAATCTTTTGATTTTGTCAAGAAGTGTTCTAAATGCCAGATTCATGGGAATCTTATTCATGCACTTGCACAGGAATTACAACCTTTCACTCTGGCATGGCCTTTTTCTCAGTGGGGACTAGATCTTGTTGGTAAAATTCATCCTTCATCATCAAATGGACATAAATTCATCATCACAGCTATAGAGTATTTTACAAAATGGATCAAAGTTGTTCCTTTGATGACCATGACTGGTAAACAAATCTCTTCATTCATCCTGAATTACATCATTTGTAGATATGGAATTCCTAATTCTATCATTACTGATAATGGGAGGCCTTTTAAAAATTAGGATGTTGATGAACTTTGTGAAAGGTTTCACATTCAACACAAGTTCTCTACACCTTATTATCCACAAGGAAATGGTCAAGCAGAAGCTTCAAACAAAACAATCTTGAAGATCTTGAAGAAGATGGTAAATGATGTCGGTCGTGATTGGCATGTCCAGTTAAATCCAGCTTTGTGGGCATACAGAACCAGCATTCGCACACCAACAGGAGCTACCCCATATGCCTTGGTATATGGAGCAGAAGCGATCTTACCACTAGAGGTTGAAATACCTTCGCTTAGGGTATCACTCAAAGGATTGAAAAATGATGAAGACTACAGAGTATCTCGTCTGCACGAGCTAGAATTGTTAGATGAAAGACGTCAACATGTAGTTGATCATTTGAAGGGTTATCAACAGATTATGTCCCGTAGCTACAATCACAGAGTTAAACAACGGACATTTCAAGTGGGTGACTTAGTCTTGAGAGAAAATCCACGCAATCAGCAAGATAGAGAAAAGAAAGGCAAATTTGAACCAAATTGGCTTGGCCCATTTGTCATCATTGAAACATACGGTTCTGGAGCATATCAGTTATCTACGTCAGAAGGGGACCTGTTTGAAGAGCCGATCAATAGCATTCATTTGAAGAAGTTCTATGTATAAATCATGAAAAGTTCTGAAAAAATACAAAAAAATAATAAAAAGTCCTGAAAAAATACAAAAAAATCATGAAAAGTCCTGAAAAAATACAAAAAAATCATAAAAAGTCCTGAAAAAAAAAATACAAAACAAAACAGAAAAGTCTTGAAAAAGTGCAATAAAAACAAGTGGTGAAAACCTAGCAAACAGGCGCTATTTGTGATCAAAATGGGCTCCTTTATCTATTAGCTTATGTCTTGCATTCGCATAACGACATCATCTATCCATATCTTTCATTTGTACATATCTATCATATCCATATCATGCAACAGGAATCCTTGTGTTTCATCATGGCTTGATGAAATTTGTACATATCCATCATATTCAAGTTGTGTTTAAACTAGGGGCAAAAACACAGACTGAGACAAGAGAAGGGCAATGAGATTTTTAAACATCACAAACAGACAAATGACAATTTGACAAAAACGCAACATACATTGACGCATCAAATCAACCACAACACCAAAACGATCACTCAATGCCAATGAAATCAAACAACGATAATGAAAACACAAATATCAATGTTGACAACCAACTTGGATGATCTTAATCTGAATAATGTTTGAAATACTTTAGGCAAAATTTAAATTGTTGTTTGATTTTATATCATATCTCTAGAGCAATTCAATGATGTACTGAACTAGAAAAGCAAGGAAGGAGTATGATTTTTCTTTGTCTGTTGTTTGCAAGGAAATCATTAGTACTATGCAAATTGGTCGTGTGACATGCTCTACTACGTATCATTGATGACATTTCATAATTTGCATAGGAAACGGGTTAACTCTTGTCTGTTTATGCAAGCAATACTTAGGTCATCTTGGTTCAATTATACCTAGATGCTTGTATTAACTTGCTATATTAAAAATCATGAAAGCAATACTTAGGTCATCACTGGTGCTAACATACCCTTTGATGCTTGTATTAACTTTCAACATTTCAATGCTCTATGATGATACAAAAAGCACAAATAAGCTCTCAGAATGGCAATATTGTACAGATACTTTGCATGGTTAGTATAGATTACATTCATTTTAGAATTTGCAAATTGCATTTATAGATTTATCCAAAACTGGAAAAATATTAAATGTTTCATGTCTTTCCACTAAAATGACTGAGTACATTTTGACATTCACCAAAAACATCATTTCATACATTTTTCATACATATTTGCATCATAAAATCATAAAAAAAACAAATCATACATCATAATCAAAAAAAAAAAACATTCATAGGCATCCATCATTTCATATTCATATTCATATTCATTCATCAATAGATTGTAATTATATCATAACATTGCACTTGCAATCCAAAAATCATGCATACATATACATCATGAACATTACATAATAAACCATCACATAAAACATCATGCATATAGAAAATAGATGCACTCATCATACATCATCGTTGCATATCATATATCTCCAAAGTGAATGTCAAAATATACAAAGGTGTCACAAATATACATCATCAAAAATGCGACCATATCAGTGTGTATACAAATGTTTCAAACGAGTATCAATAGAATATCCTGAACAATGCACTAGGCAGTGCTATCCTCTGATGGTGCTGGTCTAGGACCTGTCCCACCTACACCTGATGGACCTGCTCCACCTGCCCCTGATGGACCTCCTGGAGGTAATGGCTGTGAAACACCCATGTTGTTCATCCAAGAACGACTATGTGTAGATCGGGATTGTGTATAACTCACTCTCCACTCAGGTGGCACTGCATCATGATATCTGATCCTATAGAACTCCGCCTCCCAGATGGCTCTGGTCAACTCTCTCATCATTCCATCACCTGCTGCTGCTCTCTGAAGACTCTCAGCTAGAGCCATGGCCTCCTCACCCTGTCATCGAGCTATATCTCTCTCAGCCATCACTGAAGTCAACTGCCCCTGTAGCTGTGTAATCAAGGACTGCGCCTGTGTTAGCTGATCCTCTAAACTTTGCACTCTACTCTGCAAGGTAGCTATCTGACTCGGCCCCACTGGATCTACTGAAGATGATGGACTTGTCTGTCTCATCCATGGTCCACCTCTACCAACACCTCTACCAACACCTCTAACACCTCTAACACCTCTGCCACCTCTACCTCTACCTCTACCCCCACTATTGTCATCCCCACTCTCCTCATCACTGCTATCTCCATCATCATCTGACTCAGAATCATCACTCTCTCCATCTACCTCTCACTGTCGTCTATGACTAGCTATCTGTGGTCTCTCCTCTGCAATAGGGATAGGCTCATCGGGATCAAATAATCGTGGTGCAGGATGATCCAACATATATTGACCATATTCTGTCGTCATCCCTCCATCAAGAATATCAGATCCATAGTCCCACATTTGAGCTCCCAAACTGGTAAACTCTACTATTGCTGCATCATATGAAATCCGTGGACCCCACACTATGACCTCCTGCTGTCGGCGCGCATGAATAGCAGAACCCATGGGCATACCCTAAGGCCGACCAAACTGTCGACACACCCGACCAACAAGAAACCTCTCAATAATCCTAGGTGTCCGACCAATAAGATATCTAGCGGTAAACACATAGGGCATCTCCCTCGCATCCTCTGGCCATCCCTCACAATCTACATAGGGTCGCCAGCAAACTGTATCCAGGTCATCTAGAAGACGCTGCCAATGAGCTAATTTACCCAGTCTTGGCTGAGTAATGATATCTGCATATTTGAATCTATATGGCCGACCAGCCGGTCGTCGTCCTCGAGTCAATGGTCGCATGACAGCAAAATTCTCCCATGCCCATATCTGTAACAGCGAACAACCAACTGCAAAACTACGACCTCTGCTGTATACAATGTGATGTAGCTCATCATACAAATGTGCAAGCATGCACGATCCCCAAGCATAACGTGTGCCCTGCATCACCATCCTCTTGAGTACATGACCCCATCCAACTGCAAAGCCCTTCGACCTATGGTCGGGACACAACACACCTCCAATAAAGCCTGCAAGTACAGAGGGAAAGGGCGCATATGAATCTGCAATATAACCCCATGGAATGAAATATCTAGCAATCTGATCATCTCTGAAAATCCTCCTCAAAGAATCAGTGCCTCTCGCCTCTCAGCCATCAAACCTCACTATCTCCCCCATCACTGGGATCCTCAAGATACCGTACACATCCTCAGGAGTCACAATAATCTCTCCTATCGCCAAGTGAAAGGTGTTTGTGTCGTTGTGCCACCTCTCTGCAAGTGCTGTCAATAGACCTCTATTGAGGTGCACCTCAGGCATGTCAAGCAATGAGGTCAATCCACATGCCTCGATCACATCTCGATCTGCCTGCACAAGCTGTGGAATCAAACTCCATGTCCTCGGGAATGTCTCCCGTAGCTACAAAACGCCCAATCTCTCCTATTGAATAGGACGAGAATATCAAGATCAAACAATATCAAAAATCAATTCATCACGACAAATCAATCACATCTCAGTACAAATTTACCACAATCCTGTTTGTTTTTAACAACTTTACAAGCAAACTTATCAAACCAACCTATTTGTTTTTCATCTTCATGAAAACAAATTTACCACAATCCTGTTTGTTTTTAACAACTTTAGAAGCAAACTTATCAAACAACGGTTTGTTTTTAACAACTTTAAAAGCAAATTTATCAGCTACTATTTGTTTTCCAACAACCTTGGGAACAAATTGATCACATCAAACAACATCAAATCATGGGCGCTACAACAATCTTACTAGGAGCTACAGAAATCCTAATGGGCGCTACAAGATGATGGGCGCTACAAAACATCTAATGGGTGCTACAAAAAGTCTAATGGGTGCTACAAGATTATGGGCACTATAAAATACCTAATGGGCACTACAAAAACTTTAACGGGCGCTACAGAATCATAGGCGCTATGAAAATCATAATGGGCACTATAAAAAGCATAAAGGGTGCTACAAGAATGTGTAAAACTACAAAGAGGTTGGGAAACGTGCTCTAAACGGAAAATTTTCAAACCATAAAAGTTTAACGAGGTACATACCGCAGGTCCATAGTGTGTCGGCCGCTGATGTCGTCGGATTCACTCGAAACGATGTTGGTGGATAGGAAGTGCCATCTTTCTCACTCCAGAGCTCAAAAATTACAATTTTTACTAAGTTAAAAATGGGAAAATGACATGGAAAATGACATTTTTAACTTATTTAAATGCAAAATTGGGGCATTTTATCACATTTTATCATAGCAGGGGCAATTTAGGTCATCAATTTTCATCTCACATCTTTCCACGTCAATTTCTTCATATCATTTTCAAACGATGAATCGACATCATAAAAATCGAAAAAACAAAAAACAAAAAAACTTCAAAATCTTATCGATTCATCGTCCGAGGGGGCATATACCTATCAACATTCGACAATCAGCGTCTGGGGAAAATTTCAAAATTCTTTGAAGCAATGCGTAAAACACATCACTTCAAAGAGGGGCAAAATGTATACACCTAAAAATGGTCACATCACAATAGTCTGGTAATTAATTAGATATTTTTAATAGTTAATTAAACCTTTGAATTCAATCTGCGTATAAATAAATCTAAATAATTTATTTATATTGTTCATTCTTTCATTTTGATTAAATAAATAAGTTTATTTAATCACTTCTCTTATCCATTTCTTAATTAATTAAATAAACAATACGATTTATTTATATTAATTATCATATAATCTTGGCTTGAATATTTTATTCAAATAAAGATTAAATATTCTTCTCTTCTAATATTCTTCTAAAAATCCATTCACAATTCCATATTCTCAATATTTAATTAATTCTTCTAAAGTTCATGCACAATTAAATATTCCAAAATATTTAATTAAATCTTCTATAGTCCTAAAATCAAAAATCAAACTCACATGAAATTAAATAAATTTATTTATTTAATATTGGATTATCTTCAACAACCGTGAAACAAACTTCCAAAACAGAAAATTAATTCCTCTGTTCTTGTGCAAGCTTGTTCCCGTGGGTTGAAGACAAGCCTCCATTCTTCTCTCCAACCTCCCAACATCTTCCATCTTCTTCACAACCTCTCCATCTCTCACCATCCAAAATTACCAGACAATCTCACAGCCATTGATCTTTGCCAACCAGGCTCTTGCCTGCAAAAATCTATAAAAGGGACTGTCGGGTCTTTGAAAAACAAAGAAGCTTGCATACAGGAAAACTATAGCCAATTTGTAGTAGCATAGTCTTTTAGCATTCATAAGCATTCTAGCATCATAGCATAGCATAGCAGTATTCCATATCATGGCATATCCACTTCATATCATAGCATCCATAATCTGTAGCCCCTGTGCATAATCTATAGCCCCTGTGCATATCCGTATCAACATTTCACTCCATCAGCATATAGGATAGAAGTATTTTCCTTTTTGCATACTCGTTTTGCAGGTTGCCATTCTAAGAAGCCTTGCTTACACAATCTGAGAGCAGCAACTTCAAGAAAATCCCTGGAGATAGAGGACAATGGAACGGTTCTGAAGAAGCTTTGTTTGTTTTGATTTTATTTCAATTTATCTTGCTCTCTTTAGTTTAATGTTTCATTTGTGTGTTTTGTTTATCTTATATTGATACTAACATATTTACCACACATTTTCCTTAAGGAAGGAACTAGAGAAAATAACTACTCAATTAAACAAAAGCCTAAAGTTTGAGAAGAGTACTAAAATCTCAGATGATATCATCAATTGCCAATGGTCATCATTCATCAAGACTACTCTTGGATATGAATAAAATTAGAAGACTACCAAATAATATCCAAATTCTAAGGCTATAAAGTTACCAAAGAAGAAAAATGAAGAAAATCCTAAAAGCTATGTAGATGCATTAAAAATATCCATTAATAGAGATAGAAACAAGAATAGATAAAGTGATATCCTACAATAAAATAAAATAAAATAACATCTCTCACAAAGACAATAAGGACAAATTTAGAAAATTGTTCCCTCCAAGGCAGTCTCACATGACCAAGCTCCAAAACTCTTTCTTTGGTATTTCTTTAGAGTAATAATTTTGGTCATAAAGCAATAGATTGTAGGGAACATGCAAGAAATAATTTTGTATGGAACAAAAATGGAAGCTCTTATGGGATCCTAAACAGAAACTACAATTCATTTGCTCTTTTATTGGATTATAATTTTATGTGTTATAAGTGCAATAATTATGGTCATACAACACATTTTTGTAGAAGTAGTTTTGTAGAACCTCTTAGATAGAAAAGGAAGGTGAATACCCTTGGCAACAAAAATAAAGAACCTATAAAATCTTAGAAGAGGAAGTAAGAGCATAAAAAAGGAGAAATTTATGCTAGTGAAAATTTATTTTCATGTCTAAAATGAATGAAATAAATGACACATTGGCAGTGGATGCTCAAGTCACATGATAGGGGATAAGAGAAAGTTTCTCACTTTAAAGGAATTAAATGGAGGCATGGTAAAATTTGGAGATAATGCTACACCAAGGATCACTGGAAAATATACTCTTAAAGTCTTGACAATAGAAAGATAAAAATAGAAAATGTTTTGTATGTTGAAGGTTTGAAGCCTAATCTTATTAGTGTTAGTCAAATGCATGATCAAGGAAACACCCACACCTTTCATGCCAAAGGATGTAAGATAATGAATACAAGTACTAAAAAATAGGGGTAAATGCAAATAGAACAACAAATAACATATACGTCTTGAGTGAGATCAAGGGAGAAGAATTCTCTATGGGATAAAGAAATGAAATTTCGTTATGGCGTAGAAGAATGGTCCACATGAACTTTGACAATCTAGTGAAAATCAACACCAAACAAGCGGTGATAGATATTATAAATATTGTTAAATCCTCAAATATTCTATGCAAGCAATGTCAGAATGGGAAATAGACTAGAGTAAGCTTTAAGTCAAAGGAGTACTCAACAATAAAATCGTTGGAACTTGTCTAGAAAGGCCTCTATGGGCCTTCAAGAACACAAAATTTGCAAGGTGAAGGATACTTTATGTTTCTTATTGATAATTACTCTATAATGACATGGGTTACTTTACTAAGAGAAAAATGTGAAGCATTTTAAAAGTTCAAAGAATTTAAATCTTGGTTGAAAATGAAACTAGGTTAAAAATTAAATGTTTGAGATTAGATCAAGGAGGTGATTTTACCTCAAATGAGTTTGAAAAACTTTTGTGAGTATCATGGGATAAGGAGACATTTCTTAGTCACAAGGACTCCACAACAAAATGGAGTTGTAGAAAGGAAGAATTGAATTGTACAAGATATAGATAGAACAATGTTGAATAAATCGAAGTTATCAAACACATTTTGGAGAGAAGCACTTAACACAACAGTCTACATTCTGAACAGAGAGAAAATTAGAGTCAACAATAACAAAATACCGTATGAATTATGGAAGGGTAGACTAGCAATAGTTAAATACTTTAAAGTGGGAGTTATATACACCTAAAAATGACTAACTTGTTTCTTCCAAAATATAATCAATTTCTGGCATCATGTCTCATCAATTCATCTTCTGATTTTAATTAAATAATTTCATTATTTAATTAAATTAATATCATTTCCCCTTCATCCTTGATAATTAGATAATTTTAATTATTTAAAATTTTAATATTCCCTCCATTTCTACTTTAATTAAATATTTTTGAATTATTTAATTAATTCACTATTTCATCTTCTTTTCCTCTATATTAATTAAATAATTTAATTATTTGATTAATTTATTAAGCATTCATGTCTTGCACATGGTTAAATAATTCATAATTATTTAATTAATTCATCTTCAATTAATATTTTTTAAATCTCAATAATTGAATAATTATTTATAATTCTTTAATTAAATTAATTATTCTCTCATACATTATCTTCTTATAAAAATAAATAAAATTATTTATTTATTTATTTCTCCCACTTTGCACATGAATTAAATAATCACTTTCCACCTCATCAGTTAACTTCCACTCACTCCTAGTCCACTCTTCAATTTATTGAACATTCTATCTAATTTGTTTAGTCTCACTAAAATCACTTGTACTTATCTCATTATAATAAATTCTTCTTAACTGCTCTATACAGTCAATTTGTTCAAATCATGCAATCAATTAACTCATCTCTCTCAATCAATTCCTCTCAAGAATTCTCATCCATTGATTTATTCAATCTTCAATCCAATCTCAACTATTGATTGATATCACATTCAATCTATATATACAATCCAATCTCAACTATTGATATATATCACATTCAATCGGTCTATATACTTATGCTATCATTATCATTTCTAGATGCTTTATGCTAAAATATGAGAGAAACTACACACCATTAGTCAAGGTGCAATTGAAGAACAATAGAGTTGAGCAAGGTTATTGTGTAATGTTTTTATTATAGGTTTGTTTTATTTATGTATACAATTTTCTTAAGCTTTATTGAGTACGTAGCATCGTAAATTGTTGATCTTGATAATTTCACACTATATGGACACCCTATTTTCCTATAGAATTAATTATATTAATGATTTATTTGCTTTAGGGCCAAATTGAGAAACTAAATGGAACTCCCTGACATCCCAACAAATTTGGGTAAAAAGCACCTAGTCAACCCTTGCCCTTGACTTAAGGATTCTATATTTTAAATATTAATGTTTTGGTGTAGGTCCTTGGTGATTTAAAAAGGATCACAAGTCAGAATATAATCAAAAATATCAATTTGGGTGCATATATAAACAATTTTTCTTCTCATTTAAACATCCAAAGCTATTATTATCAATCATGCACTATTAGACTCTTATTGTGAAGATGTGTGAGTTATCTTATACATGATTGCTACAAAAATCTATTATGTTATGTGGACTAACATCTTGCATGTATTCAAGCAATTCAAGCATCCACCAAACAACCATTGGTGGAAAATTATGGTGTGGACATCACTTCGACAAAGATTTCATACACAAGGTAACATTATCTATTTTTGTTTGTCATTACACTCAATTATTATTATTTGGCCTCTTCCTGACCTAGGGTAAGCCATATTTATCATCATCATTCATTGTTCATGGAGATGGAAACACCAAAACAAGGTTTGAATTAGGAAATCCCCTATACATCATAACATTTTTTTCTTTTTTCATGTGTGTAGGTCAAACCCAAAAGTTTCATCAACAAACTGCTACAGGAAAACACAAAGTAGATTGTAACATGTCATTTTAAGTTTGTAGACCCTAAAAGTAGCATGGGGTGTCCTCCCCCTTTACCCCTAAAATTTAGGTTCATATTTTTATGATAGGTGCATAAATATTTCCCCGTATCATATTTGTAACTATTTTGTCAATTTTTAGTATTTTCACTGCGATAAATTACACTTTTAGATCTAGGTTTTACGTCAAATAGGCTAATTAAAAAACACATCAAATTTATCTTGTTTGTAACTCAAAATAACCAAAATCTAGTAGATTGGTGCTCCTTTGAAGAAGATAGTCAATCATCAAACCCTATTCAATTTTTATTCTAATGTAGGGAAAGAAAAGAAATTGATCCTAGTTAATCTACTAGTAAGATCTAGGATCCTTTTTTTACTCTACAAAGTGATCTTGGTTTTATTTTTTTTATGAAACATGTGTGTTTAAGCAATTATAGGGTGAAACAGTGTAATCAATCAAGATTTCAATGTATTTGATTGAGATTTTGGCACATATGATTTGATAAACAATGTATTTCATATTGCAAACAACATAGAATTTTGAGGTTTTCAACACAAGTGATCGAGTTTTTAGCTCATTTGAATGACCTTTTGGTGCAACTGATCATAATTTTATTTCATTTTATTAGCAATGTGATCATATTTTGTAAAGATTAGGTTTATTATATTATTGTTATATTTTTCTCTCTATTCATTGTTGATTACTTTCATGTTAATATTTGACTATAATCTACAGGAATCTAACCCTAGAACATTCCATCTATTTTCCTATCAAAAATTTTCATATTTATTTTGGAAAAAAAAATTGCTTTTCTCATAGTTTGACACAATTGATCTAGATTTTAGCATATTTTATTGGGGAAATGACACATCTAATTAGGTAAATGATGCATTTTATAGGATATTTGATGCAACTAATAGGTATACTGTTAAGGTAAATTCTATGTTTCTGAGTAAATTATGTTTGTTTAATTAATTGATGTATATTATGTCTGTTTCATGTAATTAATTTAGTCTATAGCATATTTGGTCTAGTGTTTTCTATAATTGATCTGTGTCTTTTTCATCGATTAACTCTATTATGTGGATTTTTTGATACTGACTTGATTTGTATAGCTTGGATTTCATTCGGAAAAGACAAAAAACTTGAAACTACTAATACATATAATGGAGGATTCATTTCTTGATTTTTTAGCTTAGCTCACACTTCAATTTATTAAAGGGAAAGAACCTTGATTTTTGTGTTTTATGGAATCATCAATGTGTATTCTCTCCTCTTGTGCCTAGTGTGATCTTGGGAATAAAAATCACCTTTGAATCCATTTTTTTTTCATTTTTTTTACCCAAGGAGTGTTATTTGTGTATGTTCTCCCCTTGCACCTAGTGCAAGTATGGGGATAAAAAACAATAGTAGCTTCCTTTTTTAATTTATTAGGATGTCTACTTGGGGATTTCATCAACCCAAGGGCAACCTCAACCATGTTTTTTAGTGAGGTATACAAAGAGGGGAGAATAAAATTTGTACCGCAAGGTGCGGCCAACACATCCAAGCCAAGCCATAAGACCCTTAGTTTGTTGAGGCTATTAGGTGAGGAGAGAGGGGGATACCCCCTAATATTATGAATTATTTTACTAGATACCTAATACCATCATTCATTGATCTAGTGTGGTGCAAGGTACAGTATCATTCTTGAAGCTACCCAACATGTATTATCCTACGGAGAGATAGAATTTATTTGAAGGATTACAAAACCTTCAAGGGAAGGAGGAAGGTGAGCCTTTGGGCCACTAGAGACCTAGCTATTCCCTTTTGAGAGAGGAGTGTTATTTAAAACAATCCTATGGTATGTTATCATTTGGGCCTACACTAGTGAGACACATCTTGATTGATAAATATAGGTTGTTATCAAGCTTGGCATTGTGGTGTAGAAAAATGTATCCCTTTTACATTTTCACACTTGATTTTGGAATTAATATTAAAATGGACTTAATTGTGCCTTATTTTTGATGTTGTAAAGTGAACCCCTTTACACTTTCACACTTATTTAGGGATCCTTTAATTAATTGACCTTAATTTTCCTTAATTGGCCCCTTTAATGCAAATCCAAGCCTATTTTATTACATTTTATGAAGAGGAAACCTGACATTCATTAATACCTTAACATAACACTTCTCATTGAGCAATCTGTGTCCTAGGGTTAGGGACCTAGGACCCATTTTCCCATAGACCTAAGACCTAAATTTAAATTATTTTTTTGACAGTATTTTAACATATTCAAATCTATATTTAGATGTCAACTTATGATATTTGAATTTCAGGAAATTAATATTACATATCAATAAATATAAGGTTATTTCACTGTGTTCCATCTAAGGGTTTTCTAGCAATTTTCAAGATCTAAGAGAGAATTTTCAAGAGAATGTCAAGGCATTCAAGAGAAGAATTATTAGAGTTTTTTTGCAGCAATTAAGATCCAATTGTCACATCAAAGTCTTCTTGCATCATGCATATTTTTGGAGCTAATATGATGATGTAGGTTCCATGATCCATTCAAGCATTCAAAGCATTATATCAAGTCAAGATCTAAGGTTCAAGATCCATATCCATTGAAGCCATTTCATGCAAGTTGCAGATTTACATTCCAAGGTTCATTCAAGGGTTTGGTGAGTTGTGACATTGAGTTGTTCATTCATCATTCCTTTCATGCTATTTTGTCTCATTTCAAGGTTTGATTACCATTTCAAGGTTTGATTACCAAAACAAGGTTGACCAAGGCATACCCTCATTCACCAAAAAAAACATTTTTCCCTCTTGATTTATGTTTGCATATTTAGGTGGAAGGAATCTTGAAGATATCTTTGAAGAGCAAAATTGAAAAGATATCTTTGAAGAGCAAAATTGAAGAACTTGTCAAAGTTGCAAAAGTTGTCATAAAAGTTGTCATCTCACAGAAAATCACTTGCATAATTTATTTCTAGCTTCCCAAACTTGAAACCTGGGAAAATTGAAGGATTTAGATCTATAACAAAGGCTCCCAAAAGTTGCAAAAAAACCCTAACTCAGGACCCATTTTCCCTTGGGTAAATGAGTCCTAGATTAGCTTCAAAAATTGACTTTTGGTGACTGGTAGACATCATCCTGCCCTCCTCTAATCTATGATCTGATTTTTGGTTCTACTTATTTTGAGTTTTATCTAGCTATTCCAAGTTATAGATTTCATTTTGGAGTTGATTTGCTATTTTTAGTTTTTCTCCCCAAAGTGTTGTTTGACTGGGACCCCCATGACCCTTGCATAAAAAGGAAATATGTAGATTCACACTTTGACTTGATTGAACACCTAAGGTTTTATAGTCATTTCATTATGTGGATCTCATTTCCTAATGAAATAGAAGGAGAAATAGGTCCCTAAGTGGTTTATCAATCCCATTTTGGTAACCCACCTCACCTACTCTTTTTTTTCATTTTGGTGAATTTGAGGTTGATCATTGTATTTTTCTAATTTTAGAGTCCACTTTCACCCTAGATCTATATCTTTCATTCATTTTCATTGTATTGAATTGAATCTCATTTAGGGTTGTTTAGCTTGCATTAGTTTGCATTTCATTTATGGTTTTAGGATTGCATTTTTGTATCTCTTAAAAAATGAAAAATACAAAAAAATCAGTCATTTTGCAAATCATTTACATAGAATTGCATCATCATTCATTTGCATTTGAAAATTGAATCAAATTGCACATCAAATTAGGTCTCCTAGTTTGTCATTTTGTCATAATTTACATTTGCATTCAACCTTAATTTCACAGAAAGTTCAAACTGTAACTCACTATTTTAAATAAGAATCTAGAAACCACAAAAATCAACTTAGAAATCTGTAAGATTTTTTTTAAAAACCCTAAACTAGGACCCATTCACCCTAGGGAAAATGAATCCCTGATCAAGGTTATTTCCTGAATTTTTGGGCATTAAAATCTCTATTTTTTTATTTTTTATTTTTGTTTTCAAATTTGTGTTACTTAAAATTGATCATATTAAGCTTCATTTGATAAATTTAGTGCATTGTGTGAATTCAAAATTGTATTTTCAAGACATCATTTTCAGGTTTTTGCATAGCATAATCTGAAAATTATCTTGTTTTAAATTTGAAAATTGTATTTACATATTTACATTGCACTTTACATTGTAGGTTATTGCATTACATTTCACCTTCTTTCCATTTTGGGTTTGCATTGAATTTGTGAAACTTGTATGAGCTTCACAACTTGGTGTCCTATTAGCAATACTATCATGAGATGTAGTTTGAGACTCATGTCATCTCGTGATACAACATTCTCCATGGATATTGGGTTCTCTAATTCTTTCACTAATAGTGTTGATACTAATTAACCCTCTATGAATCTTAGCTTTCATACCTCATTTCCAATGACTTCCCTACCTACAACTAATGTGCATGATGTTGAAACAATGGTTGCTAATATCCTACAAGAGAACATAAGAAGGATAGATGAAGAAATAGAAAAATTGCAAAACTTTGTGACTTCTAAAAATAATGCTAGTAGTGCCATTCCTGCTTCAGATAATGTGAGTAAAATGATTGAAAATGAACATGGAATAGAGATTGTGTGAAGTCTAGCTCATATTGTTGATAAGAATATCCCTACCATGACTAGTTGTGCTCAATCTTTGGGGTATACTCAAATCCAAGGTGAAAATTCCATTCCTCCTTCCACAACCCTTACCTCTATTCCTACATACACTAGTACTCATGTTACTACAACCATCCAACCTACTAGCAATGTCAACACTTCCTTAGGTATTTCCACTAGGAATCCTTCTACCTTTGTGAATTCAAATCTCATATCTCCTCAACCATCCCCCAGGCTCACAAATCTACAATTCACTTTCCCTCCACATACATACACCACTCCACCTTATTCACCTCCATCTCACAATACCAACAATGATCCAATCCTTAACACACTTTTGCAAAATATGTCATCCCTCCAACAAAAAATTGCTACTCTAAACCAAAAAAACAATGTTCAACCTTCACAATACATAAAAACCAATCCATTATCCTTAGAGATATTGATTACACAAATGCCACAAGGTATAGAGGTTCCTAGGTTTGAGAAATGTGGTGGGAAAGGAGATCTTGTTAGCCATGTTTCTGCTTACACAACCTTATGTAGTGACTTCATTTTTAAATATAAACTCTTGGCTAATCTATTCCCTCAATCCCTAAAATATGTTGCCTTAGAGTGGTTTTTCTCCTTACCGAATAATTCAATTAGTTCATTCAATGAACTTATTTATTCCTTTTACAACCACTTCCAAATTCACATGGGTCCTAAGATGACCTTAGTTGATTTGATTACATGTAAACGAAAGGATGATGAAAAGTTAATTGATTTCATAGCATGATACCAAATGCTTTATTCACAAATAAACATTAAGATTCCTGATGTTGACCTTCAAAGAATTTTTATTTCTAATTTGCAAGATAAAATTCAAACTAAGCTTGAGATGTTGAGATTTCCTTGCTTCACACAGTTGTGTACATCCCCTCATGATTACCAAAATTTGATTAGTAGTCATGAAGTGAAAACTCCCTCTAACCATCCTAAAAAGTGTGAATCCACGCCTCAAACCAATTATTAACCTTTCAAGAAAAAAAGTCTTTCTACAACTTAATCCCCCTCAATCAAATCAAAATGTTAACAACCAAGTGGTTGTTGTTAAGACAACAAAACCATACACCTTTGCAGATAGAAATAGACAATTTACACCTCTACCTGATACCCTTCATTAAATCATGTTGCAGCTCTTAGAAAAGAATTTGATTTCCTTACCTCCTGTTAGAGCTCTTAATCCTATTAAGCCTTTACCTTCAAACTATAGACCAAATGCTTATTGCCATTTTCATCGACAAAATGGGCATGATATGGAACATTGTAAGCGTCTTAAACATCTTATGCAAGACCTCATTGATTCTAATCATATCCTAATTGGAGGTGTTAATGATCAAGGTAATAAGGTTGTAGCTCATCCTCCTAATCAAAATTTTCAAATCTTTACCAATCCTATGCCTAATCATAATATCTCCTTTGTCAAAGCTAGTGAAACAAAGAATGATGTGATGAATGTTGACACGGATGATGAAAACATGAAAAACAATGAGAACAACCTTATAGATGGTTTGGTTGGATTTATTGATGCTAAACCTCATAAGGGCATAACTAAGATGTTGCTTGGTATTGCTTTCTCATAACAAGACATACTTAAACATGCACTCGATGGTCCTCTTTACATAGCTAGAAGAATCAATGACAATCCTACTAATGGGATATTAATTGATCTCGTCTGTGTAGAGAACGTGATCACTGAAGAATTTCTATTTATGCATGAGATTTATCAAGATACATATGGAAGACCAAAATCATGGATCAAAATGCATAATGGTTTTACTTTCCGTATGATTGGTTTGATAAATCTCCCTTTAAACGTTGGACCGAAAGAATTAAATGTCACATTCACCATCATCCCAACTTCGGACCAATTTCATGTGAAGTTAGGCTATCCATGGCTTCACTCCATGAATTTTGTCCCATTGATTGTGCACAAATGTTTAAAGTTCCCATTTGGCAATGAAATCTTTACTATGCATCATAGTGGTTTTAATCATGTGTCTTCTTGTGGGAACTTTTCATTGGATTTCTTTTGGATCGAGCCTATTAAACCTATTAGACCTCGTGAGGACTTCTTTTTCAAATCCTATCAAAATTTTAAGACAAAGCGCATAGCAAAATTATCCCTTACCAATATGCCTCAACCCATGATTGAACCAAAAGCTCTTCCAAGTATCCAAGACTAGCCTATGACAAATCCTTTACCAATTTCATATAAGAGGCCATGAGATAATCAAATAAATCCCATTGTGCCTCCTAAAGTAAAACAAGTTTATAAAGCTAAAGATAAAGTGGTTGAACAACCTCCCATAGTTCCTTTTGTTCCTCCCTTAAGGGAAGAAAAGAAACCTATGGTTGATAAACCCGTTCCTACACAATCACAACTTGAAAATTGAATAAAAAGAAACCAAAATGCTAGAGAGCATAGGCGTAGACGCCATGCTATTTCTCATTCGTTACAAGAAAAAGAAGAAAACAACAACATAGAAAATCAAAATCTAAAATTTTCTCAAGCAATGCATTATGCCTCCCCACCCTCACCACAACATAAACAAACTTCTATGGGTATTATCAATAGACCTCCTATTGCGATTAACATGGATGATGATATTGAAATTGCAAAGATTGATGAACAAGTGCATAATGAGTTGAATTCATTATTTTCATCTTCTATGAGCTTAAATGATGATCCTCCTAATAAGAGTGTTTAACTTGGTGTTTATCCAAGTTTGACACTTGATGTTGTCCCTTTGGCTAGTTGTTCGCCTTTTGTATATAGTGATCAAGATTGGGATGTAGACAACATGCTATAAGTTGACTCGCATGTGCCTTACTAATCTTTTGTTTTCTTTTCTTTTTCATGTTCTTTGTGTGATTGTATGTGTGTAATGTTATTTCCCCATACTATTCCATTTGATGTATCTCTCTCTTAATGTGCATTCCTCTATTTGTATCTACATTCTTCTATATGTCGTAAACATTTATCTTTTCTTTGTCTTGTGTTTTCCTTTTGGGGATGATGCAAGGCATCAAGACGTTTAGGTCTCTTCCATGTTTACCCAAAATATTTTTCTTTATTTTTTCTATCTATATGTTATTCCTCTTTTTCTACGAGTATTTGGGGGATGATGACATTTCAGAGCTCTATAATCACATTATAGAAAATATATACTAACCCCGAATCTGTAGATCCCTTATGTGTTTTGGGATTTCATTTTTGGGGCAACCCCTTCCTCTCTTTTTCATGATGTAGCTTCATTTGGAAACATATGACTTGGCATAGGGCTTTACGAATAAGCTCTCATGTCTTCCTTTATTGTTTAGCATTGATTATTGGCTAATTTAAAGTCAATTTCTCACAGCAATGGTGCTAGTAATTTATTTAAAGTGGGGGCATACATTGGCATTATTATTTTGAAATTTTTAGCATTCCTAATGTTTCATTGTGTGATTTTCTTTCTTCTTGTGATGTGTCTTTTTCTTGGAGGTGTCATTGGGTATGATGTCATTTGAGAGCATGATATTTATTTTATCCTTGAATTGTCCTCTCTTGGAGATGTTAGGAATTATTTTCCCTAAGAAAATACCTTACATGAACTAAGCAAGATCCCTTTGAACAAACCTTTATTTGTATTTTTGTTCATAATTGTTTAGCATAATACAACTTGTTAACCTTGTGAAGCTTGAAGTTTTTTTTTGGTTTTGTGGCGCCCTATCAGAGTTATCAAAGGGATAGCTTTGGTATGGTTAGTACAGTGAGAGCATTTAGACTTGGCATGAATTTCTCACTAAGCCACTTTTTGGGAGCTGACCTAGTGGACATCCTAAAGTTCCATTAGCCTAGAGTGAGTGTTTGATGTTGTTTGCATAGTGGACATCGTGTTTCACTTGTGAACATTTTTGAAAAACAACTGATATGTGTTCCACATCACGTTGGATGGTTAAGGATTGATCCACCCTTTTCTTTTGGACAAATAGCTGAGGTGTTTTCCACATCATGTTGGACAGTCGAGGCTTGATCCACCTTTTTTTTTTACCTTTTCTTTTAGTCTTTGATGTTGTATGATTGAGTAATCTTATCATTATTGCATACATATTTTTTGAATGTCTACTTTAGTGTTATTTTGTGCTTGTACTCATCCTCTCACTAAAGTGGGGGCTAAATGTAGAGTAGAAAAATGTAACCCTTTTACATTTTCACACTTAATTTTGGAATTAATATTAAAATGGACTTAATTGTGCCTTATTTTTGGTGTTGTAAAGTGTACCCCTTTACACTTTCACACTTATTTAGGGACCCTTTAATTAATTAAGCTTAATTTACCTTAATTGGCCCCTTTAATTCAAATCCAAGCAGGCCTATTTTATTACATTTTCTGAAGAGGAAACCAGAAATTCATTAATGTCTTAACATAACACTTCTCATTGAGAAATGTGTGTCCTATGGTTAGGGACCTAGGAACCATTTACCCATGGGTGAATGGGTCCTCCATTAGACCTAGGACCTAAATTTAAATTATGTTTTTTATGGTATTTTAACATATTCAAATCTATATTCAGATATTGCCTTGTGATATTTGAATTTTGAGAGATTAAGGTTACATATCTATAAATATAAGGTTATTTCACTATATTTCATCTAAGATTTTTCTAACAATTTTCAAGATCTAAGAGAGAACTTTCAAGAGAATTTCAAGAGAAATTCAAGGAATTCAAGAGAAGAATTATCAGAGCTTTATTCTAGCAATTAAGATCCAATTGTCACATCAAAGTCTTCTTGCATCATGCATGTTTTTTGAGCTAATATGATGATGTAGGTTTCATGATCCATTCAAGAATTTAAAGCATTATATAAATTCAAGATCTAAAGTTCAAGATCCACATCCATTGAAGTCATTTCATGCAAGTTGCAATTTACATTCAAAGGTTTGGTGAGTTGTGATATTGGGTTGTTCATTCATTAGTCCTTTCATGCTATTTTGTCTCATTTCAAGGTTTTATTACCAAAACGTGGTTTGACCAAGGAAAAACCAAATTCAACAAAAACAAAACATTTTATCATCTTGATATGTGTTCAAATATTTAGGTGGAAGGAATCTTGAAAATCTCTTTGAAGAGAAAAATTGAAGAACTTGTCAAAGTTGCAAAAATTGTCATAAAAGTTGTCATCTCTTGGAAAGTCACTTGTAGAATTTATTTATGGCTTCTCAAACCTAAAACCTAGGAAAATTAAAGGATTCATATATGTAGCAAAGGCTCCTGAAAGTTGCAGACAAACCCTAACTTAGGACCCATTCACTCCTGGTGAATGAGTCCTAGATTAGCTTTAGCAACTGACTTTTGGTGATTGTTAAACATCATCTTTCCCTTTTTCTGATTAGTGATCTAATTTTTGGTTCTTATTTTGAGTTTCATCTAGCTATTCCAAGTTATAGATTGCCTTTTGGAGTTGATTTTCTATTTTTAGTTTTTCTCCCCAAAGTGTTGTTTGACTAGGACCCTCGTCCTTTCATAAAAAGGAAATCTATAGATTCACACTTTGACTTGATTCACCTAAGGGTTGATAGTCATTTCATTATGTGCATCTCATTTCCTAATGAAATAGGAGAAATAGGTCCCTAAGTGGTTTATCAATCCCATTTTGGTAACCCACCTCACCTACCTTTTTCCTTTGTTTTAGGCATGTCTTTATTATATAATACTAATGAAACCATTTAGCCTTATGCCCTAAAACATCAACAACCATTATGTCTTACTAATTGATTTTATTTTATTTCCAAAAAACCTCAAAAATAGATAAATTTCTTGAAAATCCATAGAAAAATGCAACCCATAGAATTTTGAAACTGATTATCCTTTGGTGCAACTAATTATCCTTCATTGTAATTGATTTTACATAGTGATATCTAAAAACACATTTTTTACCTAGAATTCCATAATTAATCCTTTTTGTTGTGCAATTGATCAATCCAGGTTCATATTTGATCCTGTAAATAATGTAATTGGTTATGTTCTTAACTCAAAAAAATAGACTATAATCTCAACCTGATAAAATTTACATAGATCATTCCCAAAAACCATATAGAGATTCCTCACAATTATTTATGTCAAGTATGTTTTAAACCCCTAGTGCTAAGATTAAATCCAATGTAATTGATAAGGTTAGAGAATTAACACCTAAATAATTGGAAAAAGCACAACAAGATGGTAATGCCAAGAAACTTATGGATTATCTTATCATATAAAATTGTGGTCAATATTTTCTATTTCTAGAACAACAAGGGACCAAGTTACTATCTACCTTTGATAACACACTCATCCAAGTGGTGACCAACACCATCTCATCACACACCTTGGAGAGAAAAAATTCCACTACTATTCCACAACAAACTAAGCCATTCATACAACCACCTAACAACATTTCCTTACAACAACAGACCAACCCTTTCACATAATCTTCCAATACTATGTCCCAAGAAATTTTCACCACCATTCGGTAGTTGATAATACCAACAAACTCAACCCATGTCTATATACCTCTATTAAACACTCAACTTCCACCATACACTTTACAAATCACTAATCCATTATACCAACAAAATACTTCACACAACAAAACTATCAATTCTATCCCAATGACTAATCCACATACACCTTCACATATATCATACATTTCACGAGCACCTACATCTAGCATACACATAACTATTTACATGCCTCAAAATAAAAATGCTATCCCCCAAAACCACACATTCATTCCATAGAACACTTCACACAACAACACTATCACTTCTATCCCAATGAGTAATCTGCGAACGTCTTCACATACATGGGTGATCCCACATAAGTGGGTTATAATTGTATTGAAGAACAAAAATTTCTTGGGCACTCAAAAAAATTGGGGGGGTTCGCAAAAGGGGGATTTCACTCGAACCCCTTTTTATTTTTTTAATGTTATTTTTAGGAGGTTCTAGCAAACCCCTCTTTTAGAAAACTTCTAGAGAAGGGGGGTTTGTTAGAACCCCCCCCACCTTTTTAGCCCTTGCCCCCCTCCATCTACAATTTTATGTAGAATTTTGGGTTTCAAAGCTCAAGTTGAGGATGAAAATAGAATTAACTTGAAAAACCTAGCTGGAGTATTATAGTCGTCAAAACGAGCTCTCCATCAAGTATAATTTTAATATATTTTTGTTTTATTATGTATCTTTTAGTTTAATTAAACATAGGTTTTTCACCGAAAATCAAGCTTTTTGTTTTGCACATGTGCAAAAATAGTATATTATCAAAAAAAAATCTAAAAAATATCTAGGTGCTTGGTATTTATGTCCTTGATCCAACAAAAAAAAATGAATTTTAATACATACAAAAAAAATTGTGTTATGCAGTCCACCTATGTCTAAATTGTAATTGGTTTGACTTCAAAACTTAACTAAGAAAAAAATATTCAATAAAACACTATGAAACCAAATGAAGGTGCTATATATTGTTGTTACAAATCTAAATTCAAAAAAAATAGAATTTTATCCTTCATAGAAAAAAAATTTGTGTTATACGGTGAGCATCACTCTTTAAAAATGGTGTTTACTATTAAAAAATAGTTTTTGAAGGATGTGGAAAATAAATGCAATTTGATTCCAAAAATTTAAATATATATATATATA
>VDFB02251656.1:0-86404 GCA_007258455.2 Sequoia sempervirens
TTTTCATTTTTTCTTCCCTTCCCTTCCCTGATATAGGAACATCATGGACAAATCAATGATCCACATAATCCAAAAATCATCTTGGCCACACAATGGTGGAAGGATTTTGAATGGAAATACATTGAAACATTTTTTTTTAAATGACACTAGGCAACCTCACAAGCATGAGGGAGAAATGAATCGCTGCAAGAAGAAAAGATGAAAAGAGGCTATGAAGGTGAATAGAGGGTGCATCATTTAAGAAAATTTTTATTGCAGGTTTAAACAATACCAAGAGGCATCATGTTTTGAGGAGAAGCTAAAAAATTTGGATTGAAAAAAACACAGATTTGGGGGCAGAAGTTAAATTGAGAAGGTTACGCATAATGTGAGGGGGAGGGGGTTGCACTTTACACAAAATTGATAGTTGAGGAACCAAACAACAATAGAAAAATCCTTGGTGTTGGTTGTACCCTATTTGGGAAAGGATTCACCATAAAATAGAGGTTAATGGGAGCTATAAGGAAAAATTATATCTACAAGTTTATAGTACATTCAAATGAAAGGGATCGATGCACAAATTTGTGCTACAAAGAGTGGAGAGTCATCATGGTTGGAGATAGAACTTGATGGGAAGTGAAGTACAAAATTTGAATTGAATAAACATTGCAGAAAGAATAGCTTATGTGAATGAAATGATAATTGTAGATAAAGTGGACAGTGTACAGAACAAAAGGCATGAAATGGAAATAAATGGTTTGTGTGAGTGCAAAGATAAGAGGGGAAGAGCACCAAAGGCTCTTTGGGTCAAGAACTTTATATTGAAATGTAATCGTGTGTCTCATTAATAAAGAATGATTTTGTTGTTATTGAAATTCTGGAGTATTGAAATTTGAATTTGTGTGTCTGATTAAACTATGTTATGTTGCAATCTAGTTTTGAGTTGGGTATTTGTCAAGAAAGTAAAACATATTTTTCTAAGAAAAGGGGATCTTTTCTTCTTGCATCAATTGGTATCAGAGTGGGTAATCCTAAGCATGGAGAGGATCCACTAGGACTTTTGGGTGGAAGTGTGAACAAATCTCTGATCGTGAGGCAGCTCACACCAGAAAGTAAGTGAAAAGGTGGTAGAGAAGAATTCGTGAGGATTGTTGCAGGTAGAGTAGTCTTGAGCAGCGGAGAGCTTGAAGTAGTGAAGAATTTTTTTGTAGATTGAGAGTGATGATAGATTGCACAAGGTGAGAATACAACAGACAAGATGGGTTGGGTCATGAGGAGACTTGTGTGGATACTATTTTGGGAGCAGTATTGGGAGAAAATGGAGGGTGAGACATTTGAAATGATGGGAAAGATAGTTTGTGAAGGAGTAGGGAAGATCAAGGCAAGACTCAAGAAGTTGGAAAAGAATGTTGGGAAAAGTGAGAGAAAAATGATTAACATGAGCGAGAAGAAAAAAGAGGATAGCAACCTGAGATGGAAAGAGGATGATGTGAAAGAAGCCCTTACTGATGCAAATGAAGAAGTTGCAGTGGAGATATGTCGTGAGGAAGACATGGAGGAAAAGGCAGAAAAGAATGAAATGAGTAGCGAAGAGGTCGCAGCAGATGGCAAAGGTGAAGTAGATTTGTTCGCACAAATGTTGGTGATTGAGGAAGAATGGGTGTCAAAGCTCATTGTTACAATGAAGAGAGAAGAGAAAAAAGTTGCAGCTGATGAGGAAGTGAAGGATGTCACAGTGAAATTCGACATTGTAGCTGCAAATGAAGATGAGGTAACGCAACTTTGTGATGTTATTTCATTCTTAGATATGGTAGTAAAAGGAGAGATGGTAGAGAGTGAAAGCATTTTGAGGATATTACATGGTTATGTGAATAAATGGTAGAGGTGGGTGGTCAAAGGTGGATTTGAACCCATGGAGGAGGAGAGAAGTGTGGAAAGAATTTGGTGGAGGAGGTCAAACTTTGGTGGACATGATTCCATGAGGGGAAAAAGGAAGAGAATCCAGTGTTGTTAGAAGATGGTGGTGTGTGTTCTGGCACAATGCTGGAAAAAGTGGAAGAAAGAATGATTAGGAGCACTTTGAACAACGAAGGAGTTCGTTTTAGGGTGGTGACAACCTGGAAGAGTAGTTCAACTACTCAACTCCATCTTTGTGAGCCTATACTCACAAATTTACCACCTGACGTGTCTGATGCAGGAGCATCATGGAAAAATTAATGATCCACATCATCCCAAAAGTATCTTGGCCACACAATGGTGGAAGGAGTTTGAATGGAAATACATTGAAACATTTTTTTTAAAAATGACACTAGGCAACCACGCAAGCATGAGGGAGAAATGAATCAATGCAAGAAGAGAAGTTGAAAAGAGGTTGTGAAGGTGAATAGAGAGTGCATCATTTAACAAACTTTTTTTACAAGTTTAAAGAATACCAAGATGCGCCATGTTTTGAGGAGAAGCTAAAAATTTTGGATTGAGGAAAAACACATAGTTGGGGCGGCAGAAGTTAAATTGAGAAGGCTACACATAATGTGAGGAGGAGGGGGGCTACACTTTACACAAAACTAATGGTTGAGGAACTACACAATAATAGGAAAATACTTGGTGTTGGTCGCACCATATAACATAGGTCGATGGGAGCTATAAGGAAGAATTATATCTACAAGTTTATAGCACATTCAAATGAAAGGGAGATGCACAGATTTGTGCTGCAAAGAGTGGAGAGTCATCACGGTTGGAGATAGAGCCCAATGGGAAGTGGAGTAAAAAAATTTAAGTGAATAAACATTGTAGGAAGAATAACAAGTCGTAGGTAAATGAAAGAATAGCTTATGTGAATGAAATGATAATTGCAGATAAAGTGGGCGGTGCGCAAAACAAAAGGCATGAAATGGAAATAAATGGTTTGTGTGGAGTGCAAAGATCAGAGGGGAAGAGCACTGAAGGATCTTTGGGTCAAGAACTTTATATTGAAATTTAATCGTGTTTCTCATTAATAAAGAATGATTTTGCTGTTATTGAAATTCTGGGGTATTGAAATTTGAATTCGTGTGTCTAATTAAACTATGTTATGTTGCAATCTCATTTGAGTTGGGTATTTGTTAAGAAAGTAAAATAGAGTTTTTTGAGCAAAGGGGAGCTTTTCTTCTTGCATCATTCCCCAATTTCTCATCCTTATTCAATTCCTCTTATTTTTCATTATATAGTAATATTGTGTAGAAATTTTGAGTTTCTTCCACAAATTTTCATTTTACTTTTGTAATTGCTTCTTTCTCCTAAGAAAAGAGTGCATCCACCCTATTTTCTTTGTTTGAACTCCTATTATTTAAATTTATTTATTTTTTCTCTAGTCTAGGTATAAGTTTTTTGCAGCTCCATCCAAAAAATTATTTTACTCTTTAGGAAGAAATTTGGTTCAATACAAGTGGGTGTATTGTACCAAATATGCAACAGATGGTTCTATTGACAAGTACAAGGCTCATCTTTTTACAAGGTGTTTTTCATAGGTTGAGGGAGTTGACTATTATGAGACCTTTTCTCTTGTTTCCAAGATGAAATTCATTTATCTTATACTTTATTTAGCTACCTCTCAAGGATGGTCAGTGTATTAGATAGATGTAAAGAGTGTTTTCTTGTATGAGGATATTCATGAGGAGATCTACATGGAGCATCCAATTGGTTTTGTGCAAGATTATTTCCTTTTCTGTAGGATTTTTCATTCATTATATGGTCTCAATAGTCCCCTCAAGCTTGGTGATGAGAAGATGGATAATATTTTATTGCTTTCAAGTACACATGTTACCATTTTGATCCTATAGTTTATACTCAAAGGTAAGGAGAGGATATTATGATTCTTGTGCTCTATATGGATGATTTGATTCTTACAGGGAGTTCCACATCCATGATTCAGAGTACTCAATGATCATTCATGTATTATTATGATATGACTAACCTTGGCCTTTTTCTTTGCTTCCTTGGCCTTCAAGTTCATTAGAATTTTGAGGGGACTTTCATTTTCCAATAGAATTATTCTCTATATTTTCTTCAGAGATTTGGTATGAATGATTGTAAGCTTACACCTACACCCTTATTAGGCATGTGTTGTATTGTCTACCAATTGCACTACTCCTCCACTTGATCCTACCTTGTATCAACAGTTAATTGCCGGTCTTTTATACTTGACACATAGTCATCTTTATATTTCCTTTATGATTGGACTTATCTCTCATTTCTCTCTGGAGCCTTGAATGAGAGTCATTGGAATCCATCAAAATGTATCTTGAGTTATGTTCAAGGAACTTCACATTTTGGAATTCATTACACATCCACAGCTTCTCAAATTGTGGGTTTCGCTAATTATTATTGGGCTAGTGAAGTTAATGATTGGAAATATAGTTCAAGATTTGTATTTTTCCTTTTTTCTAGTCTGATTGCATGGTCATACAAGAAGAAGATGACTATTTCTTTATCATTTAAAAAGGCCCAAGTATCAAGGTATAGTCTTGGAAAGTTAGAAGATTATTTAGCTTCATTAGTTGATGAATAAGTTTGGATTTCCTTCTAAGCATCCCACTACTCTTTGGTGTGATAGTAAAAGTGTCATTAATATCTCATGCAACCTAGTGGAGAATCAATGTACTAATATTATTGATATCTACATGCAACTCATTAGGCAACTCATTTGGGATGGTGTTCTCATCTTGGAGTACTTGCCTACGAAATAGTAGGTTGGAGACATATCCACTAAACCTTTGGCATCACCTTGTTATCTTTAGTTGTGATTGAGGCTTGGGGTGAAGGAAGTTTTCCTTGGGGAATCTTCTTGAGTCATTCCTTCTTTTTACATGTTTTCTTTGCATATTTTCTCTCTTTTGAAGAGGATTTTTCTCCCACAAGGTTTTTCTCCTTTTCTCTATTTGTGAGAGATTGTTTGGTACATGGGTACCTCATCAAGCCTCATTTCCATGACCCATATTTTGCATCTTTGCATTATCTCATTTCTCCCTAAGTTGCACTTAAAGGGGGGTGTTGGTGTGAATAAGGTGGTTCACCTAACTAGTTCACCTAGTAGGTCCTAGGAATCTACATCGAAAAGTCTTAGTTGTCTTGATGAGATCTTATCTTATCTTATCTTATCTTATGTCATTTTCTTCTTGTGTCTTAGGTCATTTAATATTTTTTATGTTAGTTGTATCATGTTATAGGATTAAGATACTTTTCATGATCTTGTTTAATCCTATCTCTCACCTTGCCTATATAAACAAGGGTTCTCTTGCATTGTAAACATCTTGTATCATATTGTATTCTTATTTGGTGGAATAACATCTTTTTTTTTTCTTCTTTCTTATGTGTTTGGAGGTTAATTGGTGTTGCAAATTGAAGATCTTGGTTACTCACTACAACATTATTCTATGAGATGGAAACTTCTTTAAAATAACTCAAATCTTGTGTATGTGAATATTATCCTCTCTTATGAATGAGAAAGGATGGGGTTAAGATAGGAAAAGAGGAGAGTCTAACGAAGGAAAAAATAATTAAAAAATAGGGAATGAAAGATCAACTTTAAAGAAGGAAAAAAAACATATTGCCTCCTATTAAAAAATATGAGTTTTAGGAAAGAAAACAAAGAAAAATAAGCAACTATAAATGACTCTTGGTCATTCCAAAAGACAACGTGGTTTCCCATGTTGAGGTATGGGTCAACCATCTTATGAGTTTCGGTTGCCCAATGACCCTACAACTTAACATGGGTTGCCTAGGTGACCTTGAGGTCTCTTGGGTTCCTTTGTAGCATAATACATGCATCAATGCTTTTATATGGAAAAAATAGATAGCAAGATAGAAATATGGGAAAATAAAGTAGAATAATGCTAAAATAAGGATACCAAAATTTATTGACAAGGCTACCATCAAGGTAGAAAGGACCAAAAGGAAATCAGCATACCATGTGGGTCATGAGACATACCTACAAATCATCATTAGATATATATGTTAGCTCATGTAATTTAGGGTACTTATAATACATATCTATTGGTTTTTAATCAAGGTTTCCCACCATACACTTCATAATAACACTTGTCTTATAGCTCCACCATGAAAACTATGTCATCCTAAAATTCCCTCATGAGCTTCCCGTAGAATATAAATTTTATCATGATCTAAAACCACTCTTCTTATTATTTCATCTTTCCCTAGAATATGTAATTCTCCTTTGATTATGGTCTATGTTAATGACCATATAATTCTATTTCCTCCTCCTTTGAGATTCCTTCTAGGAACTCCGCTATTGATAGTAGTTGTGCAACAACTTCTAGCTCTTAATGGATAAAAGATATTATCTAAATTTATGTAAACTATATACCATTGCAAGAAATTCCATTTCTAGTGCTAGTTTTTGGCATCCACATAGACATGAAATGAGAGCTTCTTATCCAAGAATATCAAATTTGGTGCTTTTGCAATTTTACCTTTCAATGTATTGAATACCTCTTGACATTACCTAGTCCACTTGAAACCTTTATTTTTTTGTTTTATAATTATTCAATGATTCCTACTATTTCCACATATCCTTTGATAAACTTGTGGTGACAACATATACAATATAATATTTTTTAAATTTTAGATAGTATCTTCAATAGTGGAAGGTTTAAGATTATGGACATATTTAAAGGATCTATCTTCATACCTTCTTTATTGATAATATAGTTACAAAAGTACCAAAAGGTATCACAAAAGTACACTTCTTTAGATTGAATGCTACTCAAAGGCTTCAACATCTCTCCTACATCAATTTTAAACTTGAAGACGAGCTTTCATTAATTCATATACCATATCCAATCATCCAAACAAAATCCAAGGAATTATGTATGAATTATTTAAATGAATTTACCATCATTCTACTTAACATTCTTTAATCTGAAAGGTGTGATTATATAAATGAATGTACCCCATTCCATAGAAAAAGTAGTGTTTGGTCGATCCTCCTTCTATGTCTTTACTTGATGATGACTAGAGAGTCCATCTATGAAAGAATGGAATTCCCTACAAGACATAAATTATAGTACCTATTTTATGAAAGGGATAGGGAAGGGGTCATGGATGTAGACTTTTTTTACTTCCCTAAAATCAACATACATCCTTATTTCACATGTTTTATTATGTTGGACCACATAAGTAGCCTATGTAATTATTTATAAATTCACACAATATCATTAAATGAAGGATAAAATTCTTCACTCTATTTGCATGCTCTATTACTTTATCAATTGTGTATTCTTTAAAGCTTCCACATACTAAGAACATAATAGACATAAATCTATCTTCACTAGTGTTGCCTCATAACATTGTTGCTACACATAGGGTTGTCCTTCAATCTCAAGCCAAAATTAAATAATCGGTATCAAAAAGTAAAGACTCGATCTCATTCCACCTATCATCAAATGCATCTATTCAAGTTCCAAGCATCACAACACTATTTTTCTCCACACCATCACCTATAAGAAGAAAGAATAGAGAAAAGTAATCTCTAAGAATTTACAAAAAATTTCCAAACTCTCTAGATAAAATAAGTTTTTTTCAACCTCTTTGGATGAACAAAATTGCATGCTGAGGTGACTGAACCTCATCACCAAAAATGCTAGCAACTACCACATACTCTTGAGTCTTGAAGTTTTAGTTTATACATCACCCCAACATGACTTCTCGGCATCACTAATTTAAACCACCAATCCAAGCCTTCGTATCCGAAGAGGTTTGAGTATTTGCAAGGAGAGAATCAATCACAATCACCTAAAGGAACTTCATGTTAATCAATAAGATAACAACATAATAGTATGTCCCATTTTTAGCCTAAGTGGGACACTCGGACCAAAATTTCTAACCAAATTTTCACTTGTATCACTTATAGAAAGAAAACCATTAAAGATTTGAAGATGACAAGAAATAAAGATTTTTGAGATTTTGTGTAAAAAATAAATTATATGTTTTAAATTTTAAAAAATATGGTCTCTTTTTTAAAATTTTGTTAATAACTTGTTTTTAATGAGTGGTGCTATGACATAACAAAACTTTTTAAAAAATAGATAAATTAATAATTTCTTAAACATGATCAATTTAACATCAATATATAGGACATGCATTTTTTGTTGCATATTTTATTTCTTAATAATTTTTAATTTATATTAATTATAATTTAAAGTAATGTTATGTCATAATACATAAAAAAAATTATACATCCAAAATATTTTATTGTTGGAACAAGGACACTAATATGGAAGGTATGGGTTTTTTTAAGATTTTTTTTTTTTTTCGTTTGTGTCAAATAAAGACTTTTATGTTTGTTAAAAAACTTATGTTCATTAGAAAATAGAAAACAAATATAATATAATCAAACAAAATATATTAAAAATTATACTTTTTAGAAGTTTCCTTTGATGGCTACAAATCTACTAAATCTCATGTCATGGTGACTCCTTTTGTTTTTTTTAACTTTTGATAATAGCTTGTTTTTAATGAATGGTGTTATGACATAACCCATAACTTTTTTAAAAAAATAGATAAATTAATACTTTGTTAAACATAGATCAAATAACATCAATATAAAGGACAAGCATTTTTGTTGCATATTTTATTTCTTAATAATTTTTCATCTAAATTAATTAAATTTAAAGTAATGTTATCTCATAATACATAATTTTTTTTTATATATCCAAAATATTTTTTTGTTGGAACAAGGACACATATATGGAAGGTATGGGTATTTGTTAGAATTTTTTCTACTTTTTTTTCCATATGTGTCAAATAAAGACTTTACGTTTGGCAAAAGACTTATGTTCATTAGAAAAAAGAAAATAAATATAATATAATCAAACAAAATATATTAAAAATTATACTTTTTAGAAGCTTCCTTTGAGGGCTACAAATCTACAAAATCTCATATCATGGTGACTTCTTTTGATTATTTTTTAGTAGATAAAAGGAGAAAAATAAGGGTCCCTTCCCTTACAAAGCCCAAAGGCAATTTAGTTCATGATAAAAATGTACAAAAGACCAAAATCTAACAATGCTACTAGACTGACAACAAGAATCCTTTTGATTGTTAAAATGTTGTTTCAAAATAAAAAAATTCAATCAAAAACCAAATGAACACAAGTTTCAAGATCACCAAAGAGCCTTTATATGAAGGGGGTTCATATAAATGACCTTCAACTAAAGGCCTTACATATTAATGTATCTTTCATTGAAGGTGCCTTCCTATGTACGTTTTGGACATGCAACATTTGGAAATGGCGAAAGGGGTCAAGATTATATCTAACCGGGCCTCTTCATTCAAACTCTAAATTTACATGTGGCAGGTTTTGTACCTTTAAATGAAGAACCTCCATTCAAAGTTGTTCAACAATTATTTCCTTCCAAAACTTATTTATGTCATGTCGTACATATGGGTTATACATTTATGCTTCTATCGAGTAAGTCTACATATATCAATAGATTGGTGGCTATAAGATCATCCTAATTTAACTTTCTCTTACAATAGACAAAATTGTTCTCTTCAAATCTAGGTTTTGACCCTTCCACTTCTTCTATACATCTATTTAACTTCTGATTCTAACTCATTTACACAATAACAACATTTATTGTAAATATATGTTTGTGGGTGTGATGATGGAACATCTTTTAAAAGATGATAAGATTATGGGAGAATGATATTATTCTAGGTATGAGATGATTGGATTGTGATTTACTTTTGATGAATTTATAATTATTGATTATAATATTAGGAGGTTGGTGTTATTCAAAGATGAAAAAATCATGTCAAGAACGCTTAACTGGTTAACATTGCTGCGATGTGGGTAGCAGTGAATTAGAAGTGGAATGAGATTGTTCGTATGCAATGCCTGAAAACGAACTATTGTGGACCTCCATTGCTTAGCTCTATTCACGCTGTTGCACTAAACAAATACCAAAAAGTTCAAACACAAGATTCTCTGGTCGTACCTATGAGTGCTAGAAAACATGTAGGTGCCGTGGTGTAGTTGGTTATCACGTCAGTCTAACACACTGAAGGTCTCCAGTTCAAGTCTGGGCGGCGCCAGATTTACAGTATTCTTGTTTATGATGTTTTGAATTCTCCTTTTCAAAATTCTTAGGCCTCATTTTCTATGTTGCCAGATATTTAAAGTAGGACATTGATTTCAAGCAGGAAGCTGTGGTGAAAAATAAATCCATTTACTTACATGTATGCCATGTTTTGATTTGTTTTTCAATTGAACTGTGTTTTTCATTCTCTTCTTGGGGTGACAGAATGATTCATTTCTCGATATACTCTTAGATGGGACTTTTAAGAGTTGATCCAAATTTAGAATTAAATTAAGTTCGTCAAAATTACTAAAGTTTATACTTAAACTATTTTTTATGAATAATTTTATGATTTACAATTATAGAAATATAATTATTATCATATTTTAAATAAGTTTGGAATATTTTAGAGATATTACTATTAGTTCAATATAATTGACTTATATTTCACGAATGATATTTAATAATAATTTATCTTTCACAAGTATGAATGGTTCACTTAACATTCATTACATCTATATGATATTCAGAGAGGTGAAGCATCGAGAATTTTTTGGAATCATCCTACTACTCTAACTCAAGCATGCCTAACTATGGATTTTTCCCCAAGATCAAGCCTACTAAGCTTGCTACCCCATTTGCAAAACTTTTAGCAAGTTTTGTTCCTTATAAATCATTCATTACACAATTCCTTAGCTCATTCATATCATTATCAAAATTCAACTTCACAATTTTTGAATCAATCTTCTTGACCCATATATCATGTGTAGTGATTCACAAGAAGTCATCTCTCATGGGCATGAATGGTTTGCTTAGCACTCATTACATCTAGGTGATGCTCACAGTGTTAAATCATCAAGACTTTTTAGGTCACCCAACCTAGTAATACTCTAACTCAAGCATGCTTAAAGACTACTAACTCATGAAATATGATTCAATAAAATTGACTTAAAAACCACACAATTGAACCTTAATAAAACATCACATAATCAGGCATAAACACCACCTTCTTGATGTGATATAATTATATTTTTTATTGGCATTGCATTTTTTTTTCTTTTTATACCTACAGTCTCATAAATATAATTAGAAATATGTGCAATTCTATGAAAAATGATTCATCTTCGAAATGCAAAAAAATGGAACCCTCCCCAAAAACATGGATCAACTATTGTTTAGACTTGCAAGTTTATAGTGCTAACACTTGTGGGCTACTATTTTTGGCCTATACATTCTTCATCTAGAGAATGAGTGAAAAGAGCATCTATTACAACCCTTAGCTTGATTGTCTAAAAGGAAAAATTGTGCAAATGATAGTGAATACTTATATGGGTTTGATATTCTAGATCTTTCACCTTATTGATCAACCTCCTTATAAGACTTGAAGCATGTAGGGTACAAAAATTTCATATAGAACTCACCAAAATTGAGAGCAACATGTCCTAAATCAATCCATATCATTATGGTTATGTATCAATTAAACCATCCTTTGTTTCCAATTTTGGCCACCAGGTTTACTTCTTAATTTTCGGTACCCTTTCATTCTTGATTTCTTTCGACCAAGCTTGAAGTTCAATGTAATTTTGTATTCCTCTTGCTTTTGAGTAGTAATAAGCAACATGTTCTTTTGCCCATTCTTTGACAATTGACCAAATAAGAATACCAATAGCTTCATATGGGTTATCCTCAATCATTTGTCTCACACCACACCTGGTTGAGTATGATCCTCAACTGTCATACCCTTGATCACAGTCAAAATCATGACCTATTGAGAACAATACTTGAATTGTTAAAAAAATGATATGCTATCCCTTAAAACATACTAGTTACATATGAGGTAGTATAATACCTTCAAATAATAATAAAAATAATCATCTAATGCAAAATATTTCATGAAACACACATCAAAAATTGTGTAGGATTTAGCCTAATCACTTCTCATGAAGCAAATTGATGCAATCTAGATATAGGGATCTTATCAGACAACTAGAATCTAGTAGCCAACAACACAAATTTCTTTGAATTTTATTTCAAATGTTCAAGTAGAAATATTACAACACTACAAGTAGTGCATTTAGATTTCAAATTACATACAATCACCTTCTAAACCTCCCAAAAATTCCCTCCCAGAAGATTACAACAGCTTTCCTTTATACTCTGGGCTTTCAGGAATTTGAATTGTTTCAAGACCAAGTGATTACAACAACTAAAACAACCTGCAAGGTAGAAAATACAATTCAAACTAAAAACTCTACATGTTCCAGTTCACTAGCAAAACCCCACAAACCATAAAATGCTAGCATCATCATCAAAATTGTTCATCTAAACCGGTTCTTTAATTTGAAGAAGTCTAGTTCACTTGAGTTTACTTGCAAATTCACTTGGCTAGTTGATTCCCGCAAATATGAAAAAGTTTGTCAAAACTAGTTGATTAAATAAAATCTTATTCATTTGAGCTTACTTGCAAATTCACTTGGTTAGTTGATTCCCGCAAATATGAAATTTTTTGTCAAAACTAGTTGATTAAATAAAATCTTATTCATTTGAGCTTACTTGCAAATCTAGATGCCCACGAAATCTTCACAAATCTAGTTGACCATGAAATGCCCATTGTATGACCTGGAAATTCAATTGTGAAATTGAATGATAAACAACAAACAAAAACATTCACAATCAAAACATCATATCAATGATGCAAGTACTAAAGCAAACTGAATTAAATGAAATGCAAACCTGCACACACAACACACAATCTTCCCTAGCATAGCTCCATTGTTCTCCTCTATTCACCTTGGAGAATGGTGTTATAGTACTTGCTCTCAAATTTTTAGTAGCACAATAGCAATAAAGCATTTTAATAATTCAAGTACTACCGATTGACAATCAAGATTTGAGGAGGGATTGAGAAGATCAATGGTTCAGGATTGATGAGAGGAATTGATGGATAGTTAAGTGACTGCATAATTTCAAGTAATTGATCGTATGGATCAATTAAGAGGATTGATTGGAGTGATAACTAAGACTGACAGTTAGTGGAAAACATTGATTATTTAATGAACTCGAAGTGAGTGGGAGTGAAGTCCATATGTGATTAATGAGTGGACTGAGAGTAAGTCTCAGTCAACAGGTGAGGTGGAATTGCATGAGTATTTAATAATTAAATGAGTTTAAATATTATTTACATATGTAAGGTGGAAATAAATAAATAAAATAAAATAATTATTTATTTTGGATAATGTTGGGAAATAAATGGATAAATTAAATAATTAAAATAATTATTTAATTTAGGAAGTGGGAAATAGATAATTAATTAAATAATAATGATTTAATTAATTAATTTGAAATGAATAAGGATAATTCGTGAGTTGATTAAATAGATGAAATTTATTTAACTAATCAAGGAAGAATAAATAATAATATGAATTAATTAAATAATAAAAAATTATTTAATTAATAGTGGAGGGAGAATTTAATAATAATTAATAATTAAAAATTATTTAACTATAGGAGATGATATTAAATTAGTTAAATAATAACATTATTTAGTTAACATTCGAAAAATAATTAGTGTAATATTTTTTCGGGAAATATTATTCAATTTTCAAGTGTCTACATTTTGCCCCTCTTTGAGAAAATGCATTTTTATAGTGTTGTTTCAAAGAAAAATAATATATTTTTTATGATATGCCTATTACACCCCGTTTCTTAATTACCAAGTTACTTTTACCTTCATGAGTAAAAATGATGATAAATGTAAATCAAGACTTTAATATGTTTAATAGGTGAATGAAATACTTAAATATGCATTAAGATGTTATTACTTTTGCAGGTATCATTATGCTTTGTTTATATTGATAGAAAATGTGATGAATGAATATGTATTGCAATATGATTACTTTAATGCTTTGATGATGCAAATGAATTTCATGTGAACAGCTAACTACCTTTGTGATGCACTAAGTTGGATGCAGGAATGAGTCAAGCCCTTAGGTAAGAGAGGGGGAGTATCACTTAAGAGAGGAGCTTGGTTTGGTAACCCTAATATTCCTATTTGAGCTATCACACACTCACACCCTAGTTGGTTAAGATAAGTCAAGTTAGATCGGGAATTGGTAAGTAAACCATCGGTCATAGTTTGGGGAGGATTTATTATGGTTTTGGTTTTGGTCTTTGATTTCGTGATTGTTCTTAGGTTGGATTGTGTGACTGGATCTATGTATTATATATATGTTTTCTTCATGTATTTATGTTTATTTAATCGATAAGTATATACAAAGAATGTATATATGTATGTGAAAAAGATAACTCATGCATATGAGCGAATACATACGTTTGTATACAGAAGTTGAAACACTTATGTGTACCCATGCACAAATATATCATATACATAGGAGTATCGATTGGACATACAAGACATATATATACACATTTTGTATATATGCACCAATCAATGAATATGTAAATATATGTGTTTAAGTATGGATATTAAAATAATGTTTATATATATATATATATATAATATTGATATATATGTATATGATTATGTTAATGTAAACGTATATACATACATATTAATATATGTATATATATGTATAATTATTTTAAAATATGTTTATATATATTTGATTGGAAAATAATTTATTTAATAATCATGTGAATATATATATATATATATAATATTGTGTTATATAGTTAAAAGTTCTTCGAAAGAAACTAAAGCGCATATATAAGCGCTGCCATATAAAGTGAAATGGTAAGCTAAATACTGCGTACATATAGCGCATGGGAGAATAAGTCATAATGCATATAAACAACACATAAGTATTATGTATTGAATCATTTACAAAAGTAAATGATATTCATTACGTTGTTGACTTTATCAAAACCTGTGCATAAAGATAGGGCGGGTAATATGAATGGGTGGTGCCATATTTGGAGAAGTTTGAAACTGTAAGAATTCTATTCTCGCACCATAATCCAACACACAACCTTGTGATTGCATGAGACTTAGTCTTTACCACAAGTTGGCTGAGGTAGTTGACTTATATTGCAATAAGGAATCCTATAGGTTGCATTTTTTAGTTTAAATCATTGTTGTCACCAAGAAAAGAGCGACTCGTCTATAAAAGAGAAGTTGGATTGTATATGTGTTTGCAATCTAGTGTTTTAAATAGCCACATCTCACTTCTTGAGCCTATTCGATGCATTTGGAAAAGGAAGGTGGCGGATTTAGTAGATTGTTTATAGCATTAAGATGCTCAGATTTTAGTATAAATAGAGGCATCCTCTCTACATTTTGTTACACTCATTCATTTTGATTTCCTCATTTGTAATTCTATTGTAGTTTCCTATGCAAAGTATATTTTTGATAGTTTTGTGAGAAAGAGAGTTGTTTTGTAGATTTGCAATTGTTGAGAGTTTTTGTGAGAGGCTAGAGTTTGGAGATAGGTTGAGCTTAGAAGGAGCAACAAGCATGATTGTGGAAGTTGAGCTTGGGAAGCAACATTTTAATTTGGAGCTATAATTCCAAGCATGTTGATTTATATTTCACTAATATTTTTAAGTTGAATCATATTTGAATGCAAGTGCTTGTGGAAATATGAATTATCTATTTTGTTGAACTTGCTTGTTTGATATTTCGATCATTCTTACTTTAAGGAGTTTGCATGATATTTGGGTGATTTATTATGAGATCTTATTGGTTGAAACTATATATATACAATATCTATTCTAATTGTTGAAATTGTGCGGTTATATAAGATAATCTTAGCATATTAGTTGTGAAGTATGGGAGTTCATATTACATTGAAGTGCTATCCTGATTTTGTTAGTTTATGATGTTGGGTAAACCTTTGTGGATAATAAGGTTAGTAATACAATGGGAATGATAACATGACAGACATGTCATAATTGATAGGCTGTGATGTTATGCAAACCATGTTGATAATCTATACTTGTTTGATTACTCATATTACCTTGAAGGGTATGTGCAGGATCATGATGGGCCAAAAAGTGGCGATATGATGGGTATGTGTAGGTTATGTGGCTGACGAATTTTTTTTACCCAAAATTGATGAAACGAAAGTTTTTAAAGATACATATTATGATTTACTTTGAATTTATAAAATAATTTTTATTCATTTTCTATTTGAATTATGACTAAAGTCTTGATTGATAGGCTGATTGAAAAACATCTATAGCTTTCAAATAGTATCACATTTTTTGAATCTGAAACATGCACCACATTCTATGTTTTGCATAATATAGGATTAAAAAAAGAAAATTGAATTTCATGAAGTTTTGAGCAAGTTAAGGTGGTTAGAAATACGAGTTTTTATATTTTTTAAAAGTTGTAATAAAAAATTCATAATTAATTATTTACTTGGAAAAAAATTATAAAAAAATATGCATCACATCAGGACATGAGTCCTCTACTTATATCTAAAATCTTTAAAAAAATATTATCATTTCATTGTGGTTAGGGTGGTCAGACAAACACCTACTTCTTATTTTTTCCCCGAAATTTAAGTACTATTGCATTCAAATTTCAAATTTTCACCAAATAGATTTTTTTATTTTTTTAAATAAACCTAGTAGTTTAGAAACTACATTCAATTTGCTACAGATTCTATTCTTACATATTTTTGAAATAATATAGATAAATTATTCAAATTTTTACGTCAAATTGCTTAAATCTGATTTTTCTAAATTTTTCGCCACTTAAGGGCCTGTTTTTTCCATGATGATCCTGCACAAACCCTAAAAGTAGGAGAAAATTATTTTCCCTAGGGTTAGGGTGCAAACTTGATTGTTATAAAATATTCAACAATAGGGTTGATAAATGTATATTCTTCAATTATACTATTTTCTTATTCCTAACTAAGAGTTTATTCCTATTTGCAAAATTCTAGAAGAGGACTCATGTTCCAACAACCCAAAGCCATATTGAGAAGAGGATTTGTAGGTGTAGAAGCAAAAACTCCTCTCAGGCTAATGTCCTCTAGATTATATACAAATGTAGTGAACATTGTAAACATGTGAATATTTGAGTCATATTGAATGTAGAAATTTTAAGATTATTTATGATCACTTGATTGATGAGATTATACTCTTGAATAGAGTCATTTATTGATGAGATTACACTCTTGAATGGAGTCATTTATTGATGAGATCATATTTTTTATTGAATTCATTTATTGTTGAGATCATACTTTTGAATTGAGGTCATTTATTGATGAGATCATACTTTTGAAATGAAGACACTTAATGTTGTGACTATACCTTTGAAATGGAGTCATTTAATGTTGTGACATTATGATTACCCATATGGTTAATTAGGTTATTATCGGGGTTAGGATAATCCATGGAAAATGGAGTAACCTAGTTGGTCACTTAGTATGTGTGCATTTATGGTTAACTTGGTTATTCCTGGGGTTAGGATAGTCCATGGGAAAGGGAGTAACCCAATTAGTTGGTTTGATATGTCATAACCTTTTGGTTGAAATTTATTATGAATGGAAAGAGTATGTATTTTCATTTACCAAATTGATCTAAGGATAGGTGAACATACGACTTACACTAAAAAACTGGGTGTTGAGTTATTTGGACAAAGTAGTGTAAGTAGACATTGTTTACACTATTGGTTCACTATGATCTAGGTTTGCATACTAGGCAGGGAATGTCATACATGTATAGGTTGTAGCCAATGTATGGTAGCTCTAGTTATGTAGGACACAACAATATGCTCCAGAAGGCTAGTATTATATGAGGTTACCAAACCAATCTCTTCGTCTAAGGGTAGGGACATCTTACCAGTTAGGTAGATGTGCAGGGAACCGTAGTAAGTTCGTGGTTGGAAAAAAGGCGCTTGAGTGATGCTCTCCCTCATACAATTGGTGACCGAGATTTGAGGATGTAAGCACCAATATTGGGGACAACTAGAATGTATTCACCAGTAATGGGCACATCTAGAATGTATGCATAATGTTGGGGACATCTAGGATGTATGCCTAGGAAGGGACATTTGGACCATTTGTACTCTATCTTTATTAAGCTCTTGGAAGCTATGTATGTACTCATGTATCTCTATCTTTATGGCAATTGTAATTATAAATAGAAACTATTATCATTACATGGGATTATGTAATATGGAATCATTACTTGGGATTTTGTACTGTTTCTTTGTAATGCAATGGGAAAGTTTGAAATGGAATTATTTCAAATGTGCATCTTGTTATTGAATTATACAAGAAAAAAATGATCGCTAAATGTTGGCATCATAAACCATTCACATGTGGGTTAAACATGGTAAAAATCAATGGGTGGAACATTGGGCTTGTTACAATGCCCCAGGTGAATGAAAATGGATTTGGGATGCCCCCTTGGGAGTTTGGCAAAAAAATATTAAAAATGACTTTTTTTAGATGAACATGTGAAAATGAATGAATTTAATGGAGGATATTGGATAATGATTAAAATTTGAAAAATGAAGTTATTTGATGGGGGGTAGTGAAGGTGAAAGAAATAGGTCAAGGGGGTGGAGAGAAATTAAAATGGAAAAATTAGGGTTAGGTGGGGGAATAAAAAGTGGGTGGGGTGGGATTTCCTCCTCATTTGCACTCCTTGAATTGTGGAAATTAGAGAGCCCTAGGTTTTGTGAGTGTGAGTTGGTGGAGAGAATGGCATGGATTTTGGAGGGCGATCGTTGCATGGAGTGAGTGTTGACATTCAGATAGAGAGATAAAAAACCAGTTGAGGTAGGGCTTCTAACTATCTTTTCCAATTGTGTGATTTGATGTATTTATTAGGGTAGAAATTAGGGCAAAGAAAGGGTAGTGTAGCAAATATGTCAATCTACTATTTTTTGTGCAATTGAGGGATAAATAGGTGCAATTGAGAAGGTTATTGTGTAATTTCCAGAGGGTGGCATAATTGCTAAGTAATTGCATAGATTAGATGGCACAAATGTGGCTAGAAATGGCACTGTTACCTAATTGTGCCTTTTAGCCCAACCAGGTTAGGTTGGGACAACACTGATGGTTTCTACTTTGAAGAAGGAGAAAGGTACACAAAATATTCTGCTAAAGTTACTCAACCATGCAAATAGTGCCATAAAATGAATTTTCAATTTTTATTATGCAATTGCTTTATAGAAAGAAGGAATAATACACAAAATTTTGCATAAAGTAGTTGTTTAAATTCATTACAAGAAAGGTTCTTATAAGTTTCCCACACAAACCATGGGAATAACTGAATAATATGAAATAAAAGAAAAATTGTACATCTGGAAGTAAAAGAAGACACGTAAGAGTAAAGGGATCTGTCATTTCCTGAATGACAAACCTTGTTGTTGATTAGCTGCATCTTCAATTCCTTTGTTGATAGCTCCAGAGGTGTCTGCAAGGGACAAAGGAAGTGATGTTAGAGCTCAGGACTCCATGTCTCTTATATATCAAACCATCAGATATACAACCCGTCTCTTATTAAGCATCAAGTCAGAGAGTTAAAGGTGTCTCAAGATTAGATACACAATTATCATGAAGATCCAAGAAAAGTAAAGATCATCTAATCATCATGAGGATCTCTGGGCTTCTTAGTTTTCTTAACTTATTTGTTGACTATACAAGTACAAGTATAATTTTCTCATACAAATCAACAGAGAAGTCATAGCATGGGATCCTTATATGATAAACATGAATGTGGTAGTAGTTTAAGGTCTTAGTGTCAAGAAACATAATAAGGGAAACTTCTCAAAGAAATAAGGATGAGCTTTGTATTAGTTCTAAAGTATAAGAAAAATGATCAATGCATGATGAACAATGAATTGGGTAGCAGCCTTATCACAGTGGACTATGCAAAGAGTAGGAATAGAGGATAGTTAAGACTATCACAAGTAGGAGACTGTCACTCTATTGAATTGATAGCCCAAGAAGATAAAGCACCTGAATTTGTTTGAGATCTTCTAAAGAGTGAAGAAAGAAAACCTTATCACAAAGGGTCAAGAAAATGATAGAGACTATTTCAAAGAGATCTGAGAATGATAAAGACAATGTGTCAAGATCCTAGCAAGAGGACAATCTATGGAGGTAGTCAACAATAAGGTTGGTTACCCTGTGACAATGCTTAGCATTTAGTATCATATACAATCAAAATAGAATTATTTTCAATCTGCTCCTTTCATGTCAGTCATTCAAATAGTGGAAGAACGGTCCTTTAAGGAAAGGGGTAGCCATGATTAGGGTCAGTGTATTTTCCTAATGCCAGTCTTATCTTCACATAAAGGATAGTCATAATGATAGCAATCCTATTGATAGAGAGCGTCCATCATGCATAATGAAATAACAGTTGAAAGGAGCATGTGATAGTCCCTTTATACAATCATGACTTGCAACAATTTGTGAAGATTCAAGGGAGATCAAGAAAAAATAGCCAAAATACTAGAACCATCAAATGCAAGGGTATGAAAATGACTTGAACCTAGAGGGAAACTACTTTATCATAGAAGATATTGTGTCATAGTCACAAGAAGATTATATATGATACTTAAAGTCTATGCAAGAAGTAGGGACAATCTGCAATGCTAAAGGAAATGAATGTCATTGATCATAGTGCACTAGGATAGTCAAGTTCTCGTGAAAGCTCAATATTTGAAGTTCATAGATGAATGACAGTATTTCAAAGTACCTGATAGTGATGATTAAGCACAAGTTTTAAGGAATGCAATGACAATGCCATGGAAACCAACACAAGGTCATGGCATGGGTGTTGAGGAATAAAGTACAAATGGAACTCAAAGGTGCAGCAATAGATGTCGACATAAAGGGTAGTGATTATGAGGAGAGAAAGCTTGCATAGAATCCCATACAAATTGCAGTCAATAAGAAAGAGAACACTTTCATAGGTTGAAGATAGCAGAGGGAAACCATTGACAATGAGGTCATTATATGATAGGGGTAGAATGATAAATAAATCTTCAAGTACAATACTTCATGACAACAGTTTTTGGCACTCCCGTGAAACATGGAAACATCTTCAAGCCTGTTGGTTGCTCATGATGAAGATGGATCTCCAGATTATGGGCTAGTTCCCATTTAGATCTCCTAGAAACTAATGATTTTTTGTGGGAAAAAGGAAGAAGTATAGCTAATAAAAGGGAAATGCTAAATCCAGGAGGTGATGCACCAAAATGTAACTAACATGCAAATTGATTCACAACTACTTCTCAAAATATCTGTTTACATAGCTCAGTTTGGACAATATAATCACATAAGCACTTCATAAAATGGTTTGATAAATCTATCTTCTTTGAAGGAAAACAACGTTTTCACAACTTGGAAGATAAGGTAAATCAATTATACAACCTATGACCTATGTTGTTTAACTGCTTTTGTATACATGCAACCATGAATGCAACATAAATTTAAAGGTTTTGATATTAAAACACATCAAATTTACATCAAGATCATTTGTAAGAGACAACACCTGAAATAGAGAAAGTAAACACTTGATTTTATTGAATAATAGAATGAATATCTGCAATAATTGAAATAAATAAGCTGAAATATTTGTTGTTGTATCTATAGACACCTAAAATGACCTAGGCCTGCAAACTTCATTTTTACCACTTTTGTCCTAGCATAATTATGACATTTAATTATGTCCTTGGTCCACATTCAACTATTGATTAAATAATTCATAATTATTTAATTAATTCATTTCCTTTTATTCTTCATGATTATTAAATAAATAAATTTCATTTATTTATTAAATACGTCATTAATTGTCTAAGTCCTCCCTTAATTAAATAAATCTCTTAATTTATTTAATTTTCCTTTGTCATATATTTCTTCCTGATTATTAAATAAATAAGTTTTATTTATTTATTTAATATGTCACTAACTGTCTTAATTAAATAAATTGATTAATTTATTTAATTAATTAATCTTATCTTCTAAATTAAATAATTAAATTTAATTATTTAATTGTCAACTTAATATTCTTCTCATTTTAAATAAATTAAATTATTTAAAATGTCATCACAATCTTAACTGTCAGTCCATTTTGGTAAATAATCTGAAAAAGATTATTTATTGTCTCATAAAATCCATAATTTGAATTAATTTAATTCAAATTGGTAACTAATCTTCTAAAAATCAAGCAATCCGACAGATTCTTGATTTTTCAAATCTGATCTCTAGTCCAAATCTTATCTTCTTGATTTTTTGAATCTTGCAAATCAGGCAATCTTATCTTCTTGATTTTTCGAAAATCTTTATTTCTTTAATTAATTTATCTCATTTATTCTCCACCGTCGATCTGATTATCTGAGATATTATTCTGACCGTTCGATTAAAGAATTTTCCCTAACCCTAATTAGGGATTCTCAAATTTAATCTGGGCCTCTCATTTTAGGTTCTCATCATCAATTAATCTCGTTCGTCCATTCGAAATGGAATTTTCTATAAAAATTTTCTCCCACTTTTCAATTACACACGCACATAATATAGGCATTTCACTTTTACACTTAGATTTCTCATAGCATTTATTATTGTCATTTTGATCAAATCTTAACATTGCTTAGGCATAGGCATTTTCACTTATATTGGCATAGTCATAGGCATAGGCTTTAGGCATTTATCAAATCCTTCAAGGCTTGTTGTAGGACTTAAGCATTTTCAGATTGCTCGAACGACGAATCTGAGGGCAACATCATCCAGCAAGTAAGAAGGTGTTATGGAGGTAATCATAGGAATTACGATTTACAGGTATAACCATTTTATTGTTTAATTTCCTTTGTGCTCTATAGAACTTTGGGTTTTTATGATTTACATTCATTCATTTGATCTAATGTAATCCCTATAAATTACCCTCAGTTACATTGGTGAACCCGACATTCTATAGAAATATTTGTGTGTTTTTCTTTTTTGCTTTAACTTTTTGCAGGTTACAGCCAAGAAGTCATACAAAATCCCGTCACCTTCTTTTGAGCACAGAAAAATGGGTGAATAGAATCATTTAAAACATTTTCTGGGTTTTGTAGATCTCGGTCTCAGATTTCCAGAACTTCAAACGGTTTGAAATTTCATTAAGATTTGAGAAAGTTATGACTATTTTACTGTTTGCTATTTTTTTAATTTAGCTTTTAAAACCCGCGTGTTTCTTTTGTCTATAACGTTTTTTTTTGTAGAGAATTGTAGAAAAAAAATTCTAGATTTTGAAGGTCTATCATTTAGCTTTCCATAGATATCTACCACTTAAAATTTTGTTAAGTTTTGAATAAGTTATCGCTGTTTTAAGTTGTCAATAAATTTTTATTTTCATTTTTTTGTTACTAATCAAGATTTGCAGCTTGTTGGCGGTTAATTTTCATGGGTTGAAGACAAACACTAAAAATACTAACGTATTGTCTTGTAGGTTTGATTGTCAAAGATCAAATATCAAAATAATGTGCTTGCCTTTTTATTAGTATAGTACACATTTCATTTTGGTGCAATTAAAACGAACCTCTGTTTGATCATGTTTGAATGTGTTTGCAAAATGGTAGGTGAGTATGCTCTCACCTTGTGAAAACTCGGTGATCAGAAAAACAGACCCGTTTTTATCTATTTTTACCCTTCACGATTTGGTATATCGGAGTATCCTCTCCCCTCGCGCTTTCGAGCGATCTTGGGTGTAAGAGAAACGGTTACTAACTCTAGAACTTGGGCCTGTTCTAGTGGAAAAAAGTACTCACCCCAGGACGACTCAGACCGGTAGCACCCTGACACCGAGGGACTTCCAGCCGGTATATAAAAGTGGGTTCTTAGGGAAAGCCCAAGAATCACGAGTGTGGTTCCGACGAGATGGATCCAAAAGGGGACTCTCGCCGCATGGATCATGCCCCACGAACGGAATGCCCGAATTAAAAACCTCTTGTTTTAGTGTCCAACCGTTCTATTGGCCGTTGCTTGGTATAGTGTAGGGTACAGTATCATGCCCGAAGACACTCACTACTGATCCCTTTGAGTAGAGATAGCAGTTCTTGGGAAGTCACTACCCAAGAATTCAAATTTGGTGTGCTCGAATGACGTTAATGAGCCATGGAGGGGAGCCAATGCCACCAAAATTCTAAGCTATCCGCTCGAGAAGGAAAGGTGTTTATCACCAATCCAGGGTATATCGGTGGGCTATACCAAGTATACAAACCCTTGGCCTATTGGCCTTTTAGGATTGTACTTGTCTCATGTGTGCTTGCTTACACCAAAACATCGTGCTTGTCAAGTGTTTTCTAGATTTTCAAACAATATACACAACATTGACAAATCTGGACACAAACAATCGACCTTAGACAACTCAGACTTTTCAACAAGACATTAAAAAACAATCTCGGTCCCTATTTTGAACTTAGACTTTGCATTGTTCATCTTAGTCATCATTTTGAACCTAGACTTGGCATTTATAACATTAAGTCCTTAGTCAAATATCATCATCTTAGTCCTCATATTGGCCTTGACAACCTTGGCATCTTGCATTAATCATTTTCTTAGGAAAACGTCATCATCATCTTGCATTGTCATCCTTTATTCTAAAAATACAAAAAAAAAAATTAGTGACATAACTTGTCATCTTAGTCTTCATTGTCCTTTGGCATTAGTCATTTTCTTTAGACAACATTGTCATATTGCATCCCTTATTGTCAAAAATCCAAAAACATAGTCTTGCATTGTCATCCTTTATCCAAAAAATCCAAAAAACATAGGCTAGTGTCATCCTTGCATTTAGTTGTCATTCTCATCATTCTCATTTGAGAAAATCCCTTTTACGGTTGAGACTAGGCTTCAAAGACAACAACGACAAATGGAAAACTTTGGACAAGATTATTATCCCAACATCGACAATAACACTTACGACACGAACAAACATTGGACCTTTTCTGACCCATTTCACAACATGAACATGCAATCTTCCATGAACATGCCATCTTCATCACAAAACATTTTTGAACCATTCATACAAAGAGACCAAAATGGACGAGTATATTTCAAAGACATAGAAGTTGCAGCGCAAAATCCTGATATATTCTCCTTTGTAAAAAAATCAATCTTACGTGACCCTCAAAGGTATCTAGCCATGCTTTTGGATGAAGGGGCTAAGTTACCACAAGGCTTTGACATAAATACTTTGCCACCTCCATTAGTCTACCCTCACCATCAACAGTCACTTGACATAACTCCTACCAGTAATTCACAACAAACGTCCACTTATCACCCTTATCCTAACCTTGACAAGGGAAGTCAATTATCCGTTAGTCCATTCCATGTCTCCACATCATATGCTAATCCTTCACCTATTAATCCCATCCAAGTCTGCATCCCTTATCAGCCATCTACCAATTCATGTCAAGTCCCCACATCATACCATACTGATCCGGTCCAAGTCTCCACGTCCTATTTCAATCAACCTTACACCAATCCAGTCGAAGTCTCCATGTCATATCCTTGTCCTTCAATAGTTAATCCAGTCCAAAACTCCATGTCATATCTGGTCCAAGTCTCCACGTCATACCCTTGTCCTTCACATACAAGTCCAATGCAAGTACCCATGTCCTATCCTAGTCCTTCACATACTAGTCCAGTCCAAGTCTCTATGTCATATCCTAGTCCTTCATCCATTAATCCTTTTCAAATCACCCCCTCACAAGCCACATCCAGTCATGAAAATTCTATCATAGTCCAAAGTCAAATCCCATTTAATAAACTTGAGGATACATGTCAAAATGAAAGCCCAAAGCATGACATTATAATGTCACCCTCATGTCAAGAACAAGGTAGTCCATCCCATGACCCTATTTTCGACAACCCCATCTTTGACCAAGACCCTACCATTGACCAAGAAGTCCAAATCCATGACAACCCCATCTTCGACCAAGACCCTACCATTGACAAAGAAGTCCAAAACGATCCACTCCTTGACCTTTATGCCATTCATGATCAAACACTTGCTAACCCTATAAAGGCCTCGACTATTGACACTTCCCACGATGAGACACTTTCCTTCATGGGACACATAGATGATATTCCTCCAGAACAAGAATCTTCCACTAAGGACATGCTTGCATATGATCAAGTTATAGCTAAAATCATTGGACTCTATGACACTAAACATAATGATGGATTCGACATTTCCTTGGAGGCACCAACAAAATCATCTAAACCTGACATGTCACATGATTAGACCAAAGATATCAGTCATGAATATGTCCAACATGACAATGAAGCTAAGACACTTTATCAACTAGGGTCATCTATCTTTGTCAGAGCAGGCTTTCTTGCAGATGAAAATATTACAAGTGATAGTGTCCATAGACATCATGATGGGTTAGCATCTTGCTTTCAAAACAACAAATACCCCATCGCAAATAGAATCTATCAAAGCATGCAATATCAAGGCAAAGGACTAGGCATACACGAGCAAGGAATTCTAGAACCAATACAACTTCAGGCAAATTACAGACATCAAGGTCTTGGTTATTCCTCAGATAGCAAATCAAATGATGCTAGTGGTACCTCCTCGATACTGGGGGCAACCTTGTCAGATACAAACGTCAAAATGGAGTCCATGAGAAATCCTTGTTATAAGATTGCTGCCAACACCCTCTCCACCCACACCATGAACCGTCATTTCATCATAAATAAACCTTCCCTTTGGAACCAACAAAAACAAAAGTCTTACAAGTCAAAAGATCAAAATCAAATGTCAAAGGCCATTGAATCAAACAAAAGGAAAAGTGGACAAATGAAATTAAAATGGATCCCAAAGAAAGACGGATCAAACAAAGACACCAAGTCAAGTACAAAAGTCAATCACAATGTGGAGCCACAATACAAGAGGACTCCCACATATAACACATGTCCACCTCCTTCAAAATAGTCATCAATCAAGACATATAAAAGTGTTGGTTCCAAACACCATCCCTCCAAAATCCGTCATCCAACATCCCAAGTTTGGGAAATAAAAAGTGATTCGTCCAAATGTCCAAACAACCTTTCCACATCTACCATCATCTGTCATAATCCTACATCTCGCCTAAAGTCCAAAAATTCCACGTCACAAATCTGTCACATCATGGCAGCAACTATTTACCACAAGGACTCTCATGGCACTCTATTGCGATGTGTGTATTTTGATAAGGCCAACTCTAGTATCAGAAAGGACCACGATGACATCAATCAGTTATATGAAAGTGCTATGATCCTGACAAGACAACTCCTTTAGCAAGGTCATTATTGGCATATCATGGCACCAGTCTCTACATCGACATCGTCAGTGGATTCAGAACAGTCAGTGGTTATCTAAAGCATCCAGGCTATCCAAAAAATCAAAAATTGAAAAATTGAAAAATGCAAAAATCGCCACCCGATGAAAACCCAAAGTGCATCCGGGTGACACCAAAAAATCAAAAATTCAAAAAATAGTAAAGAGAAAATTTTCATCCAATGGTGAAAACCTGACAAACAGGCGCCCTGGATAAGTACCATGATGAAAACCTGGCAAACAGGCGTCATGTGTAAAATAAATCGTTTATGTGGACTCTTACACTTGGGGGCAAGTCGTCTCATTTCCCATACCTTCCTCATGACATTGACATCCATCTAAGTCCCCTATCATTTCTGGTCACACATAAATCATGCTTTGGGAAAACTCTTGACATGTCTATCCTTCGGTCATACACGATTCATGAAACATCATGTCATTGATTGTCATAGTCTTATTGTCCTTATATGACATAGTCCTTGAAAACCATATGACATTCCCTTAGTCTCATGTCTCCCGTCCTTTACCAAGGCCACCTTTTGTCCTTTTATGCTTGTCACCTATCTTGGCTTTCCCTTGTCAAACGGTCTAAGGAAACTCCATCATCCCATCTAGCCCTAACCAAGTCATTCCAAATGCAACGAGTCCAATTCATACAAGCACATTATCCAAAATTTTACTTGACTGTGTTCCTGGCCTGGTTGTAGACCTCGATACTTTCGTCACATTATCGTCGTTGTCCTCACGTTGTTTCGGGATGGGTCCTTCCCACGTCAAACAACGTTGTCATCACCTGTCAATTGGTATTTGGCTTGACTAGGGGCACAATCATGTTTGTCCTTGGATTCTCATGTGTAGGCATCAGTCATATGCATTTGTCACGATCCTCTTAAACGTCAAAATCCAAAAAAAATCATAAAATGTCCTAAAAAAAGACAAAAAAATCATAAAATGTCCTGAAAAAAGACCAAAAACATCATAAAATGTCCTAAAGAAAGACCAAAAAATCATAAAATGTCCTGAAGAAAAACACAAAAACATCTAAATCAATGTCAAAATCCTAAAAATGGAGTCAAAGTCAGTCATGTCAGTCAGTCCATGTCATTGTCGAACTACGTTGTCTCTGCGCATTTGCTACGTAGGCAAGGCCATCAGTCGATGAGTCCCCGAGACATTAGGTCAGTCCTTTTAGGTTGGTCCATATAAAATCATGGCATTTGTCACAATCGTCACATCGGTCAAATAAGTCAGACATAGTCAAACTCAGACACAAGACAGTAATTCAAAACGTCAATGTCAAAATTGGTCAAAATCAGATAGCACAGTCCAATCAATCATACAGTCAACATCAGTCAACTTGCCAAAACATATTAATCCAAACAATGTCAATCTCGTCACTCTTTGGATCTCTTCAAGATGTGTCCTTCTTGGAGTTAGACCTCGTCAAAATTTCTTTTGCCTTTTTCAGGATGTGTCCTTCCTGACAATAGGCTCCGTCAAACTATCAACACTGTCAAATTGGCAAAACTCTTAAACTGTCAAAACTGTCAAATCGACAAGAAATCAATCTTTGGTAAACAAACATTGGCAAACAAAATAAAATGGCTATTAATCTTTCTGGTCTATCTTGTCTTATTTTTTGAATATCTTAGCTATTTTGTCTTATATTTTTACTGTCTTGTCTTTTGGTCATGTTACTAGCTACCTCGAGGATGTCCCATGAAGGATTTAGAGGTGCAATGACGTCTCCTGACCTATTTTATTTTCTTTGACTGGCATGCGTGGATTGTCTTGACAAAAGACGGGCAACATGACCCTTAGTATGAGTTAGGACATTCCTTGTCTGTGACTGTCTGTTTTTCAAGTGGATGACCTTGCACACCTTGGTCTACGTCATATCATGGTGTTTGTTGTCCATTTGTGTCATTTTACCGCCCAATGATGATTAAGAGCAGCAAATATTAGTCCTATGGCAATGTTTTGAAGGATTTGGTCTAGGAACTTACATGCATCTCCTTTAGTCATGTCATCTTCTCTCGCCCATCTCATATAGGCATTGCATCCATATCATCATCCATATCTTTTGCACTAACATTTTCTTTGTCTCTTAATATTCTAGTCTTCTCATTAATTTCAAGAGCACACCCATGTTCTTTGAACCCGTCTGTCCTCTCGAGGGGGCATACCGATACCCTCCTCATCAGTCTTCCTCATCTTATTTTGCACTGGTTCTTCCTCATCTTATTTTGCATTGGAGCATTTTTTGACTTATTTTCTTTGTCACAATGCGACAAGCGACATTATGACAAAGAGGGGCAAAATGTAGACACCTAAAAATGACCTAGGCCTGCAAGCTTCATTTTTACCACTTTTGTCCTAGCATAATTATGACATTTAATTATGTCCTTGGTCCACATTCGACTATTGATTAAATAATTCATAATTATTTTATTAATTCATGTCCTTTTATTCTTCATGATTATTAAATAAATAAATAAATTTATTTATTAAATACGTCATTAATTGTCTAAGTCCTCCCTTAATTAAATAAATCTCTTAATTTATTTAATTTTCCTTTGTCATATATTTCTTCCTGATTATTAAATAAATAAGTTTTATTTATTTATTTAATATGTCACTATCTTAATTAAATAAATTGATTAATTTATTTAATTAATTAATCTTATCTTCTAAATTAAATAATTAAATTTAATTATTTAATTGCCAACTTAATATTCTTCTCATTTTAAATAAATTAAATTATTTAAAATGTCATCACAATCTTAATGGAGTCCATTTTGGTAAATAATCTGAAAAAGATTATTTATTGTCTCATAAAATCCATAATTTGAATTAATTTAATTTAAATTGGTAACTAATCTTCTAAAAATCAAGCAATCATTCTTGATTTTTCAAATCTTATCTTTAGTCCAAATCTTATCTTCTTGATTTTCAAAATATTTATTTCTTTAATTAATTTATCTCATTTATTCTCCACCGTCGATCTGATTATCTGAGATATTATTCTGGCCATTCGATTAAAGAATTTTCCCTAACCCTAATTAGGGATTCTCAAATTTAATCTGGGCCTCTCATTTTAGGTTCTCATCATCAATTAATCTCGTCCGTCCATTCGAAATGGCATTTTCTATAAAATGCCATTTTCCTCTCACTTCTCGATTACACACGCACATAATATAGGCATTTCACTTTTACACTTAGATTTCTCATAGCATTTATTATTGTCATTTTGATCAAATCTTAACATTGCTTAGGCATAGGCATTTTCACTTATATTGGCATAGTCATAGGCATAGGCTTTAGGCATTTATCAAATCCTTCAAGGCTTGTTGTAGGACTTAGGCATTTTCAGATTGCTCGAACGACGAATCTGAGGGCAACATCATCCAGCAAGTAAGAAGGTGCTATGGAGGTAATCAAGGGAATTACAATTTATAGGTATAACCATTTTATTGTTTAATTTCCTTTGTGCTCTATAGAACTTTGGGTTTTTATGATTTACATTCATTCATTTGATCTAATCTAATCCCTAGAAATTACCCTCAGTTACAGTATCAAAACTGTAAAAATATTTTGAGCTACAAAACTCTAAGTATCTTTGCAATATACAAAAGAGGACAAAAAACAAGAATTGGGGAAAAAGCATAAGCTTTCCCTCCTTTAATACAAAATCAGTCCCAAAGTGCCAAAAGGTGTCAACTTCACTCCAAAATATCCATCCCAAGATGTTGCATGAGCAAAACAGAAAATCCTAAAAAAGGGGACTGATATCTGCTCCAATTTGAGCTAATTTAGCTCCAAACTCCCCCTCTCAAGCTGTTTGACCAAAGAGAACTCCAAAAATACCTCAGTTTGACTTGAAGTCAAAGATGGAACTCAAAAGTTGATAAGGGTGTGGTTCAATGGTCAAGTCGCTTGGTTGTAATGACAACCACCAGGGTTCAAACCCTCATTGAGCCAAAAGTGCTCGCAAGCCTTGTGCCTTCACTGGGCCATTGTGCTCGCGGGTTTGGTAGTTTCTTGTGCTTTCTTGTACCCAGTTCATAGCTCCAGTCAAAAGCGTTTACCCCTAATAATATGGGTGCATTGCACCTTTTAAAAAAAATAAAAAATAAGATGGAACTCAAAATATCTCTCCCTGCATGAGCTTGTACTTCAGTTCCACTCCTTTCGTTTTTACATGATTTTGGGATGAATAAACTATTTGAACAAATATTAAAGAAAATCAGTTATGATTTACTTTAATAAGTGTTATGTAGTTGTTTATTTCTTGCATTACATGACAAATATTAAAGTAATTTACACCTTTAATATTTGTTTACATACTTATTTTTGTCTTAACCTCATGCAAAAATACAAGGGGTAGATTTAATCATCATGCATTTTAGGAAATAAAAGTGAAAAATAACCTATTTTGGTTGGCCAAAATTAGGGCTTCATTGTGAAAGTCAAAAGAAACCTCTAACCCTACCCATGGGATTATTTTGCATTCATTTTCTTCTGTAATGTTTTATGCTGCTACCACCAAGGGTTTGAAGCATTTAGGTATTGTGGATGGCTAAATTTGTCCTCCTCATTAGTAAGCCACTCTCTGTGAATGAAAAATGTTGATATTTTTTTTCATCTCTGTGAAAGAAAACACTGCAAGTGCTTTGGTTGCGACAAAAAGATGATGAAATATGTTATTTCCTGTGCCTTTCATGATCACGGGGTCTTGATCTTTCTTTATCTCTATATTTTCTATTTTTTTCTCCATGTTTTGTTGAAAACATAAGATATTTATTTATTTTCTTGGAAAGAAATGATGAAAATGCTCTATTCTCTATGTTTCTTGGTCCATCTTTATAGGTTTTCAGTCTAGGTTTCACTATGCTTATAGGGTTTCAAAACCCATTGCAATCCCAAGATCTCTACTAGGTTGTGGTTCTTCTTGAAGAAACCCTTCACCGTTTTCCCTTTAGCATGGTGATTGCCTTGTCTTTGACGTTGATCTCTTGCTTCAAGACTGCTGCCCTCATCTCATTGGTAACTTTAACTTTATGGTTTGTCTTTCTTTATTCTTATGTCACACACAGTCATAGGGCTTATGGCTATTATGAGTGATGGTGACCTTATTATAGACTACCCCTTTGTAGGACTTCCCTATTCTTGAAAGTCCTTGCTTGTTATTAAAACCTTTATGTATTCATACAAAAGCTTGGCTATCATTATCCTTCACACTGTTCCATGCTAAAATGTCATATAAATCAATGTTCATATCATAAATTTTCATTGTATTGAAAGCTTGAGACTGTCACTGTGTGTTTCCTATCTACTACCCTAGTCTTAGAGTATTTGTGCTCCACTAATGTGACCTTCATCCATTTCCTTTATGACTGCTCTTTAAAATAGTGGTTGTCTTTCTATGTCAATAAACTGCTCTTTATGGTGTTCACAGTCATAAATAAATGACTGTATTTCTTTTAAATGCATGACTATCTTTACTGCACTCCATCTTTGTCACTCTCCTCTATCCTTGACTGTGTTTGACAGTCCTCTTGGCTTTGCATTGTGTATGTTTCACAAAGTCAAGCATATTCTCTGATTTACCTTGAATGACTGCCTATCATCTGCATAGTCTTCACCCCTGTTGCATTCTTTATATAAAGGCTCAAAGGACTGTCATCATCTCTTAACCATAAATATGTGCCTCTTCGAGATGCATTGAGAAATAAGTTCATGGTGTCTTTTGTTGTAGCCCAGCTCACTACCATAACTCATAGTAGGTCCCTTACATATCTTGCAAAAATATTCACTTATGCAAATCAAAGGCATGTTGATCTTCTTTCTTAAACAAATCTTTACATTGCTATATTTAAATCTCATTCCATATTTTGCATTGTAACATGCCCAACTATGTAGACATTATCCTTTTTGAATTTGGCTGCTCTTGATTTATGTGTCAGTCTACCCCTATCATATAATGACCTCATTGTCAATGGTGCCCCTTTGCTGCCTTAAACCTATCAAAGTGTTAGAAACCCTCCTTTTTATTGACTGTCATTTGTATGGGATTCTATGCAAACTTACTCTCCTCATAATCACTGTCCTTTATGTTGTCATCTATTACTATACCTATGAGTGCCAGTTGTACTTTATTCCTCAACACCCATGTCATGACCTTGTGTTGGTTTCCATGGAATTGTCATTGCATTCCTTAAAACTTGTGCTTAATCATCATTGTCAGGTACTTTGCAATACTATGCCATTCATCTATGAACTTCAAATATTGAGCTTTCATGAGAACTTGACTGTCCTAGTGTACTATGATCAATAACCTTCACTACCTTTAGCATTTCATATTGTCCTTGCTTCTTGCACAAACTTTAAGTCTCATATATAATCTTCTTGTGACTATGGCACAATATCTTCTATGATAAAGCAGTTTCCCTCTAGGTTTAGGTCATTGTCATACCCTTGCATTTGATGGTTCTAGGCTTTTGGTTGTTTTTTCTTGATCTCCCCTAAAGCTTCACAAATTGTTTCAAGTCATGATTATATAAAGGGATTGTCACATGCTCCTTTTAACTGCTATTTCATTATGCATGATGGTTGCTCTCTATCAAGAGGATTGCTATCATTATGACTGTCCTTTCTATGAAGATCATACTGGCATCATGAACATACACTGACCCTAATCATGGCTGCCCCTTTCCTTAAAGGACTATTCTTCCATTATTTTGCTAAGCATTGTCACAAGGTAACCAACCTTATTGTTGAATGCCTCCATAGATTGTCCTCTTGCTAGGATCTTGACACATTATTTGTATCATTCTCAATTCTCTTTGAAATAGTCTCTATCATTTGCTTAACCCTTTGTGATAAGGTTTTCTTTCTTCACTCTTTACAAGATCTCAAACAAATTCAGGTGCTTTATCTTCTTGGGTTTTCAATTCAATAGTGTGGAAGTCTCCTACCTATGATAGTCTTGACTGTCCTCTATTCCTACTATTTGCATAGTCCACTATGATAAGGCTGCTACCCAATTCATTGTTCATCATGCATTGATCATTTTTTGTATACTTTTGAACTGATACAAAGCTCATCTGTATTTCTTTGAGAAGGTTCCTTTATTATGTTTCTTGACACAAAGACCTTAAACTATTGCCAAATTCACGATTGTCATACAAGGCTACCATGTTATGACTTCTCTGTTGATTTGTATGATAACATTATACCTGTACTTGTACAATCATCAAATAAGTTAAGAAAACTAAGAAGCCCAGAGCTCCTCATGATGATTTGATGATCTTTATTTTTCTTTGATCTTCATGATAACTATGTATCTGATCTTGAGACACCTTTAACTCTCTGATTTGATGTTTAATAAGAGACAGGTTGTATATCTGATGGTTTGACATGTATATAAGATAAAATGGAATCCTGAGCTCTAACATCACTTCCTTTGTCCCTTGTAGACACCTCTGGAGCTATCAACAAAGGAATTGAAGATGAAGTTGATGGATCCCTTTTATCTTACATGTCTTCTTTTACTTCCAGATGTACAATTTATCTTTTATTGCATATTATTCAGTTATTCCCATGGCTTGTGTGGGAAACTTATAAGCACCTTTCTTCTAACAAATTTAAACAACTACTTTATATAAAATTTTGTGTACTATTCCTTCTTTCTGTAAAGCAATTGGATAATGAAAAATGAAAATTCATATCATGGCACTATTTGCATGGTTATGAGGAACTTTAGCAAAATATTTTGTGTACCTTTATCCTTCTTCAAAGTAGAAAACATTAGTGTTGTCCCAGCCTAACCTGATTGGTTTGAAAAACACAATTAGGTAACATTTTTGGCGACTTTTTCTATATGATTTCCTGCTAAGCATCCCAGACCAGTAGCAAAAACCTATCCATTGGGCATAGAAGTCAATTCATGTCCTTTGAAACTCAGAAAATGCTCTGTAACTCAATTGTTAGAACTTGAGCAGAAATAAAAATAAAAATGAAAGAAAACTACAATGGCTCTGAATAGGGCCACCAAACTGTGGAACAACACCTTGGAAAATGAAAACTAAACTGAAGTAGATGTGCAATCAACACTTATTAGCAACAAAAATGTAAGTATGCATTACATGTGTATGAAATACTAATAAGAGGTGAGAATCAAGAAGATACCCGACAAACTACTGCAATGCTTCCTGGAGAACATAACCAAACTCACTCATCTCTTGAATGTTATTAAACATACTATTGATTTGGCATGAATGGGTAAGTTGAGTTTGTTGTTCCTCAGTTGCAATCTCATCATTAGGAGCATTGATAATTGGTTGTATCTTGTTAGTATGCTTCTTGGCTAAATCCCTGATTGGGCATCCTTTTGAATGGATGAAACCTAAACTCTTACTACTACTTTCTTGCTGGTTATTTGCTATTACAACCTCATTTTTCTGATTGGAATTGCTTGAAAACATGTCATCAAGCTTTGAACAAAACTCCTCAATTATGTTTGTGCATAAATCTTCATCATACTGATCATTAATCTCCTCATTCATAACATGCTCTAAGATATCTTCATGATTGCTTTCTTGAGAACCTAAAGTGATATCAGAACTCATACCTTGGAAAGTAATGCCTTTCTTTAACTCTTGCTCATCTTGCACAATACTTCCATGAACTTCAAACTCCTGATTATTCAAAGAAAAACTAATTTTATTGATCTTCTCACTAATCAACACCTCGTCCAAATGGTTTTCATCATTTTATTGTTCAAAACTAGATATTGATTTTAACATAGACATGCTCATTTCATTTTCATCCACAAAACCAAAAGGTTCATCAGACACATCAACTAAAACCTCCTTCACATTATCTAAGTTCGCAACAAAATCTTCAAGATCATTCCAAAATGAATCTTCATCATATTCTTCCTGGATTTTTGATAAAAAAGGACTATTTTTTACCTCATGGCAGCACTCATCAAGCTTTCTAGACTTCACAAAAGGTTCATTTTGTACTCCTCTTCCTCATCCGGGTTTCCATTATCATACTGATTGTCCTCAACCAGCAATTCATCACATTGTTTGATATCTTCCTACTGCTCAAAAACTATTGTTGATGAGATTAAAATCACATCTTCATCACTTTCAATGAAAGAAGGTAACTCCTTAAACCAAATTGAAGGAAACTCCTCTTGATCATCCTTAAACAACTCCTCATCCTGTTGTTCTAGCTGATCTTCTAAGATAAGTATTACAACATTTTCATGATTTTCAACAAAACAAGGAAGCTTATTAGTTAGAACATTTAAAGATTCATCTTGAGAGGTTTTTTCTTTTTCAATCCTTTTCTGTTCTAACTGATACTGCTCCATAGTTGTATGCACTAAATTTGTATTCCTACCTTCCTTCATGGTGAGTGAGTTGTCCTGAAAGATAATAGGTCCACCCATATAAAGGAAAAAAGTGATAGGAAAATCAGATTTATCTGGTAGGGAAACTTGGGAATTTTCTTGAGTTTCTTGGAGGGAAAAGGGCTCTTCAAGTGGCTAGTCCTGAGGAATAACAAATTTATATTGTGCCAACATAGGCTTTTGCAATGGTAAAGGATCTCTAAAACTTGGAATCTTGACTTTAGGAGGGTTAAGAGGCTCACTTTGTTTGAAACTTGGAAATTTATACTTATGAACCTCCTCTTGAACAGGCTAATCTGGAATGAAAAGAGTAGTTTGGACCTCGTACCTTTGTGTTTGAGCAAAAAAAAATTTGATGTGCTCCTATTTTGCAGTTGTCTCCCTCTCAAGATTTTCTTCAAATTGTATCCTTTGTGCCGCCAACTCCTTCTCATGAAGATAGGCTTGATAAGCCAACTCTTGCTGCTACAAATTACATTCTTGATCTCCTTCACACCCTTGATTTCCTCCAACCTCACTCAACTACCTTTCAAAGTGCAACACTATATCTCTGAAGCTCATGTCTTCAATGTTTGGAGCTTAATTGAGAGAATAGCTATGTTGGTTGGAAAAATGGGCTTCTTGGGGCTGATTTTGAGCATATGTAGGATGCAAGGAAGATTGAGCAAGGGTGAGTGGGTGGTAATCATATTGAACATGCTGCTTTTCTTGAAAATCCATGGGATTTGGCCTAAAACTAGTAGTATAGTTGATTTGAAATGGTTGATCATAATAAAACCAGTAGAAATACCATTTAGAGTCACTAGATGTGTTTTTTTCTTGCCTCCAAAGGTTGAGATCACTGACACACACACCAAGAATCAGTGATATATGAGCAAACTTTGGACTAAAATAGTCCAATCAGTCCCACCAGGCGTGCCAGAAACTATTGTCATGAAGGATTGCACCCAGATGCTAAGCTTGGAGGCTCAACAATCCCATGAAACATGGAAACATCTTCAAGCCTATGGGTTGCTCATGATGAAGATGAATCTACAAATTATGGGTTGGTTCCCCTTTAGATCTCCTAGAAACTAATGAATTTTTGTGGGAAAAAGGAAGGATAGCTGATAAAAGGGAAAAGCTAAATCTTGAGGTTATGCACCGAAATGTAACTAACATGCAGCTTGATTCACAACTACTTCTCAAAATATTTGTTTACACAACTCATTTTGGGCAATCTAATCACATATTTACACTTCATAAAAAGGATTGAGAAATCTATCTTCTTTGAAGGAAAACAATGATTTCACAACTTGGAAGATAAGGAAAATCAATTGCACAACCTATGACCTATGATGATTAACTACTTTTGTATACATGCAACCATGAATGAGACATAGATTTAAAGATTTTGATATTAAAACACATGAAATTTTCATCAAGATCATTCGTAAGAGACACAACTCCTGAAATAGAGAAAGTAAACACTTTTATTTTATTGAATATTAATAGAAGGAATCTCTGCAATAACTGGAATATTTGTTTTTGTATCAAAACTATAAAAATATGCTGAGCTAAAAAACTCTTAAGTCTCTCTACAATGTGCAAAAGAGGACAAAAAGCAAGAACTAAGGAAAAAGCATAAGCTTTCCCTCCTTTAATACAAAATCAATCCCAAAGTTCCAAGAGGTGTCAACTGCAGTCAACGACACTCCAAAATATCCATCCCAAGATGCTACATGAGCAAAACAGAAAATCTTAAAAAGGGGGGCTCATAACTACTCCAATTTGAGCTAATTTAGCTCCAAACTCCCCCTCTCAAGCAGTTTGACCAAAGAGAACTCAAAAAATACCTCAGTTTGACTTGAAGTCAAAGATAAAACTCAAAATATCTCTCCTTGCATGAGCCTGTACTTCAGTTCCACTCCTATTTTTGCATGATTTTGGGATAAGAATAAACTATTTGAACAAATATTAAAGAAAATCAGTTATGATTTACTTTAATAAGTGTTATGTAGTTGTTTTCTTGCATTACATGAAAAATATTAAAGGTGCAAATTACTTTAATATTTTTCATGTAATGCAAGAAATAAACAACTACATAACACTTATTAAAGTAAATCATAACTGATTGACTTTAATATTTGTTCAAATAGTTTATTCTTATCCCAAAATCATGCAAAAACAAAAGGAGGAGTGGAACTGAAGTACAGGCTCATGGAGGGAGAGATATTTTGAGTTCTATCTTTGACTTCAAGTCAAACTGAGGTATTTTTGGAGTTCTCTTTGGTCAAATAGCTTGAGAGGGGGAGTTTGGAGCTAAATTAGCTCAAATTGGACGAGTTATGAGCCCCCATTTTTAGGCTTTTCTATTTTTCTCGTGCAGTTTCTTGGGATGGATATTTTGGAGTGCAGTTGACTATAGTTGACACCTCTTGGCACTTTGGGACTGATTTTGTATTAAAGGAGGGAAAGCTTATACTTTTCCCCAATTCTTGTTTTTTGTCCTCTTTTGAACATTGTAGAGAGACTTAGAGTTTTGTAGCTCGGCATATTTTTACAGTTTTGATACAACAATAGATATTTCAGCTTATTTATTTCAATTATTACAGAGATTCCTTCTATTATTCAATAAAATCAAGTGTTTACTTTCTCTATTTCAAGTGTTGTGTCTCTTATGAATTATCTTAATGCAAATTTGATGTGTTTTAATATCAAAACCTTTAAATTTATGCCTCATTCATGGTTGCATGTATACAAAAGCAATTAATCATCACAGGCCATAAGTTATGTAATTGATTTCCTTATCTTCAAAGTTGTGAAAACGTTGTTTTCCTTCAAAGAAGATAGATTTATCAAGCCTTTTTATTAAGTGTTTATGTGATTAGATTTTCCAAACTAAGTTGTGTAAATAGATATTTTGAGAAGTAGTTGTGAATCAAGCTACATGTTAGTTACATTTTGGTGCATCACCTACTAGATTTAGTTTTTCACTTTTATCAACTATCCTTCTTCCTTTTTCCCACAAAAAATCATTATTTTCTAGGAGATCTAAAGGGGAACAAACCAATAATCTGGAGATTCATCTTCATCATGAGAAACCCACAAGCTCAAAGATGTTTCCATGTTTCATAGGATTGTTGAGCCTCCAATCTTAGCACTTGGGTACAATCCTTCATGACAACGGGCACATTTTCCTAAATTATGTAATTTTTCCCTAAATGGGCATAATTGTTGGGGATGGGTGCAATTGTGCCCTAAATGGTTGTAATTTTGGGGGGAAAGGTGGAACATTGCTAAATGAATAGGAATTAAGGGGCGAGGGGATGAATGTTTCCAGAAATGGAACCAATGTTAGTTTTGACCTAATTAACACCAAATAGGGGCTTTTGGGAAAATGATAACTTGGATAACCTAAGTTGTCATGGTAGGTGCAAGGTGGTCAGGAGATGAGAGGAGGAGGAGATTTAGGTGATTGCGTCACTGAGTTGATCATGGAGATGATGGAGGGGGTGGTGATGATGGGAGAGATGTAGGATCAAGACCTCGTGCTCAGCTAGTAGCAATGTCGCCGCCTATGGTACAATAGGGAGCACCATCATATTCAAAAGGAGAATAGATAGTATAGTTTCCACTAATGGGAGATGAGACAATACAATCTCCACCAGTAGGAGAGGAGATAATGGTTCATGGTGGGGATAGTGAGGTTATAGCCCTCTAGGCTCAGGTACAGAGTTTGTAGCCACAATTAGCTAGTGTATAGGTGTTGGAAAACATGCCTCAATCTTACTGGCATGAAACTCCTGAAAGAGCAAAGTCGGTGTGACATTCTTACTATCTGGCCGACTAGCAGTTGTGTAACCTTGTGAAATGTTCAGGTCACCGATACCTTGTTGTTGTCTTGCCGACTGGTGCTATCGCTGTGACTTGTTGTGTTCGGTGTAACCCTCTGCCAAGTGGGTTGGTCTGGCCGACAAGTTATTCTTATCAGATGTCAGGGAGACTCTGGGGGACAAGTGGTTTCAGGGAGAGGCATGAAGACTCAATAAGAACTCTTGGTGACGGATGGTTGTCTCACCGATGGGTATTCACTCGGAGTCATCGGGGTGACTTGGAACCTGCGGAGTGACTCTTAGCGATAACCTAAGTCTTGCCGACAAATGTTCATATCGGTATGACTTGAGGGCTCGTTATGAATCTCACTGAATATCGATAGTCTCACTGATGGATATGAATATCGGTATGACCTCTCGCCAATAGCGATGGTCTTGTCGATAGCACTACATGTGATGATCATCGGTATGATGTCTTAGTGATATGGCTTGCTCACCGATAGCTTTGCTCGATGAATATCGGTATGACATAAAGATCTATGAGACTCTTGGCGATAGGAGAACTCTTGCCGATATCGACAGTTGGGCTTTGTGGCATCGGAGAGACACGGTTAGTGTCTCATCGACATGCAAATATTGTTTGAACGCTTTTGACCGATTGGAATATTGTCCTACGTGGTGTGTCTTCGACCAATCAAAGAAGTAGAATGTGAACCGCTAGCAGTTGGACTGTTGCGGCCGTTCTTGTGAGGAAGATCAACAGATCATGGACGACATGGATATACTCAGAGATTGAAGATTGCGAACAATTCGGCGAATAGTGGTGTGAAAAATTCGATGAATAGTTGAGTGATCAGTGTGAATTCAATTCAGAGAGCATTGTAATTGGAATGTTATGTACAAGGTTGATCATTGAATCTGCTGCTGTAAATTGACATTAGAAAGATAAGTATGATCTATGTATGTAATTTTCTATTACTGTAATATAAAGAGGCTTTTCTTGGTGTGGTGGGTTTTTCTCCTGTAAGGGTTTTCCCACGTAAATCTGGTGTTCATATGTGTATGTTAATTTCTCTGTTTCTATTATTTCTTTCAAGTGTATCTTAATTGGAATGTAATTGAAAATTTAAAGTCACCTCTGCATTCTTCCCTAAGGTTTTGATGTTAGGAAAGTTAGTTTCACACCTTAGCTTTCCTTACAAGTGGTATCAGAGCTTGGCCAACCAGTTGTGTTATCCTTGTGGGTACGTTGGGTTTTTTGTGTCAATTCTATTCAGTGGGAGTCTTGTAGAAATTTGGTAATTCAAATTACAGGTTAAGATGGCAAGCACGTCAAGAAAGATTGAAATTGAGAAATTCAATGGCAGCAATTTTGAGTTTTGGAAACTTAAAATGGAAGATTTGTTGGTTGATCATGATCTTTGGATTGTTGTGTCTGGAACAAAGCCTAAAGGAATGAAGTAAGAGGATTGGGACCTTGCAGATAGAAAATCAAAGGGGTTGATAAGGCTCTGTTTAGCAGACTCTATTCTTCTGAATGTTCATGAAGAAAATACTGCATCTTCCTTGTGGAAAAGACTAGTAGCTATTTATCAGGGCAAGTCCTTGGTGAATAAATTGTTCTTGAGGAAGAAGCTATACTCTTTGAGAATGCAGGAGGGAGGGTTTGTTGCTGATCATTTGAATGCTTTCAACATGTTGATTGCACAGTTAACATCTGTGGGTGTGAAGATTGATGAAGAAGATCGTTGTATGCTTTTATTATGTTCTTTGTCAGATTCTTGGGATCACCTAGTGATGGCTATTGGGAGTACGACATCCACTTTTAAGATGGAAGATGTTATTGCTTATATTTTATTAGAAGAGATGAGAAGGAAATCTTCAGAGATGGCGAATGAGGCTCTTGCTGTTAGAGGCAGATCAAAAGATAAAGGAAAGAAGAAGAACAAGAAGTCCAAATCCAAATTAGAGGGGAGATCAAAGTCTCCTGGCAAGAAGTCCAAGGTGAAGTGCTGGAATTGTGGGAAACCTGATCATGTCCGAAAGGATTGTAAAGAGGAGAAAAAGAAGAAGAAGAAGTATTCTTCCGACAATGATTCTTCTCAGAGTGATGCAGACGCTTTCATTGCAGCCTTTGCTACGTAGGCATCAAATGATGTCTGGCTGATTGATTTTGGAGCATCTTTCCACATGAAATCTCATAGAGACTGGTTCACAAAGTATGAAAAATACAATGGTGGAAAGGTGTATTTAGCAAGTGATTCATCTTTGGAAATAGTTGGTCGTGGAAGAGTCATAATTTAATTCCCTAATGGAAGAGTGAAGGGAATCAATGATGTAATGCATATACCAGGTCTGGCTCGAAATCTACTTTCTGTTAGTATGCTGAATGATATTGGAGTGCAAGTCACATTCTCTGGAAATGGTTGCAAGATAACTAGAGGCTCTATGGTGCTAGCAAGGGGTGCTCGTATTGGTACCTTGTATAAGCTAGATGCACATGCTGTGTGATGCAATAGTGTCTCTGCAAAGTCACAGAAAGCTACTCATGGGGAAAAAGAGGAAAAAGTTCCTGATAGTGTAAACTCTATGGAAGTTAAACTTCCAGCAGAAAAGACTATGCTCTGGCATCATAGGCTAGGCCACATTGGAGAGAAAGATTTAAAAAACCTTGAAGAATAAAAACCTGTTTGAGGGGCTTGATGATTGTAACCTCGAATTCAAGTTTTGTGAACATTGTATATATGGTAAACAACACCGTGTTTCATTTTACTACAGTCCTCACAAATCTTCTAGTTTACTTGATTACATTCATTCCGATGTTTTTGGTCCAGTGAATGTTCCTTCTCTATCTAAATCAAGATATTATGTATCGTTCATTGATGATTATTCGAGAAGAGCATTTGTTTTTTTTTTGAAAAGTAAATCAGAAGTGTTCAGTCGATTTAAGGAATTTAAGAACCTTGTAGAAAATTAGACTGGAAGAAAAATAAAAAATTTCAGGACTGACAATGGCGGTGAGTTTTGTTCTGATGATTTTGAGAGGTACTGTAAAGATCATGGTATAAAAATTCATAAAACTACACCTTACACTCCACAGCAAAATGGAGTTGCAGAAAGGTTCAACAGGATAGTGATGGAAAGAGCACGAAGTATGTTGAGCAGTGTTGGCTTGGAGGAGAAGTTCTGGGCTGAGGCAGTTGCTACAACATGTTACTTGATAAATCGTTCTCCTAATTTCATTATTGTTGAGAAAACACCTTTGGAAGCATGGTCTGGAAAAAAGCCCTCTCTGAGACACATTCGTGTTTTTGGCTGTGAGGCATATGCATATGTGCCGAATGAGAAAAGATCTAAATTGGAGAACAAGGCTATTAAATGTATTTTTATTGGCTATAGTGTTGGCATAAAAGGATACAAGCTTTGGAATCCTAATATGGAGAAGGTTTTATACAACAAAAGTGTTATCTTTCATGAGCTAAAGCCTTCTACCTTGGATTTGCAGTTAGAGATAAAATCAGAAAACAAAAAGGATGTAGTTGAAATTCCTCCAACACCAGATAAAGAGGAATTGAAAATTCAAAATGTACCTAAAACTGAGGAGAGCTCAAGTAGTTCTGAGAGTTATGAAGAAGAACAATAACCTTAGCCTCTGCAAGTGAGGAGGTCAACTCATGAAAGAAAGCAACCTGATAGTTATGGGTTTTCTTTGATAGATTCTACTTGTGCCTATGCTTTAATTTCTAGCACTGATGAGCCTAGGACTGTGAAAGATGCATTTAGAATGTCTGATTCAAACTCTTGGTTGGTAGCCATGAATGAAGAAATGGCATCATTAGAAAAGAATGATACTTGGAGTTTGGTGCCCTTTCCTGAAGGTAGAAAAGCTATGGGCTGCAAATGGGCATTTAAAAAGAAAATAGGTCTGGATGGCAGTGTGGAAAAGTATAAGGCGAGGTTGGTTGCAAAGGGTTATTCCCAGGTAGAGGGAATTGATTATGGAGAAAAAATTTCTCCTGTAGCTAAGCTGACATCTATCAGATTTCTTTTGTCACTTGTAGCAGCGTATGACTTAGAGATTGAACAGATAGATGTGAAGACAACATTTCTTCATGGTGACCTTGAAGAAGAAATTTATATGTCCCAGCCTGAGCACTTTGTGGAGAAAGGTAAAGAAAGATTGGTTTGCCAATTGAAAAAATCTCTGTATGGATTAAATCAGTCTCTTAGAATGTGGTACCATAAGTTTGACACTTTTGTTTTGTCATTGGGATTTGTAAGATCAAAATCTGATCATTGTGTGTATTAGAAAGTTGAAAGTGATCAAGTTCTTATTATTGCTCTCTATGTTGATGATATGTTGTTCATAGGAAATAGTAAGTTAATGATTTCTGATCTTAAGTCTCAGTTGTCTGCAAAGTTCAAAATGAAAGATCTTGGTGCAGCAAGGTGTATTATGGGAATGGAGATAACCAGGGACAGGAATAGTAGAAAACTTTGGCTTAGACAGAGTAAGTATATTAAGATAGTTCTAGAGAGATTTTGTATGACTGATTGGAAGCAGCTAGTTGTTCCAGTTTTGCAGGGAATGAAGCTATCTGTTGAAGACTGTCCAAAATATCCTACTGAGATGGAGGACATGATCAGTGTGCCTTATGCTAGTGCGGTTGGCAGTCTAATGTATGCAATGGGTTGTACAAGGCCAGACATTGCCCAAGTAGTTGAAGTACTTAGTAGGTTTATGGCTAATCCTGGAAGATCACATTGGGATGCTGTGAAAAGAATATTCAGATATTTGAAGGGCACTTCAGAATATGCTTTGTGTTACCATGGGAACTTGGTTGAATCACAGAGGACTCAGCATTCGAGGCTATGTGGATTCAAATTGGGCAGGGGACATTGACTGCAGAAGATCCACCAGTGGATATATTTTCATGATGAATGGTGGTGCAGTGAGTTGGATGAGTAAGCGGCAGGCTGTAGTCGCTTTTTCCACTACAGAGGCATAATACATGGCATCAACACACGCCTATAAAGAAGCAATTTAGTTAAAACGTTTGTGTTCTAACATTGGTTTTGATGCAGGGAAAATAACAATTTACTGTGACAGTCAGAGTGCTATTTGTTTGGCAAAAAATCCTACTTTCCATGCCAGGACGAAACATATAGATGTACAGTATCTTTTTGTACGAGATATGGTGGAGGATGGAAAGGTCTCTTTAGAAAAAGTGGATACTCTGGAGAATGTTGTAGATGCATTGACGAAGCCAGTGAGCATAGACAAGTTCAGGTGGTGTGCCAATTCAATGGCCCTTAGTGCCCATGAATTCTAGTAGTATGTTGTGCTCTGGAGGTGTCAGTAAGATCTTCATCAAGTGGGAGATTGTTGGAAAACGTGCCTCAATCTTACTGGCATGAAACTCCTGAAAGAGAAAAGTTGGTGTGACATTCTTACTGTCTAGCTGACTAGCAGTTGTGTAACCTTGTGAAATGTTCAGGTCGCCGAGACCTTGTTGTTGTCTTGCCAACTGGTGTTATCGTTGTGACTTGTTGTGTTTGGTGTAACCCTCTGCTGAGTGGGTTGGTTTGGCCAACAATTTATTCTTATCAGATGTCGGGGAGACTCTGGGTGACAAGTGGTTTCAGGGAGAGGCATGAAGACTCGGTAAGAACTCTTGGCAATGGATGGTTGTCTCACCGATGGGTATTCACTCGGAGTCATTGGTGTGACTTGGAACCTGCGAAGTGACTCTTAGCGATAGCCTAAGTCTTGCCGACAAATGTTCATATCAGTGTGACTTGAGGGCTCATTATGACTCTCACCGAATAGCGATAGTCTCACCAATGGATATGAATATCGGTATGACCTCTTGCCAATAGCGATGGTCTTGCCGATAGCGCTACATGTGATGATCATCAGTATGACATCTCAGCGATATGGCTTGTCTCACCGATAGCTTTGCTCGATGAATACGGTATGACATAAAGATCTATGAGACTCTTGGCGATAGGAGAACACTTGCCAATATCGATAGTTGGGCTTTGTGGCATCAGGGAGACACGGTTAGTGTCTCACCGACATGCGAATATTGTTTGAACGCTTTTGACCGATTGGAAGACTATCCTACGTGGTGTGTCTTCGACCAATCAGAGAAGCAGAATGTGAACCGCTAGCAGTTGGACTATTGCGGCCGTTCCTGTGAGGAAGATCAACAGATCATGGATGACATGGATATACTCAGAGATTGAAGATTGTGAACAGTTTGGAAAACAACGGTGTGAATAGTTCGATGAACAGTTGAGTGATTAGTGTGAATTCAATTCAAAGAGCATTGTAACTGGAATGTTCTGTACAAGGTTGATCATTGAATCTGCTGCTGTAAATTGACATTAGAAAGATAAGTATGATCTATGTATGTAATTTTCTATTACTATAATATAAAGAGGCTTTTCTTGGTGTGGTGGGTTTTTCTCCTGTAAGGGTTTTCCCACGTAAATTTTGTGTTCATCTATGTATGTTAATTTCTCTGTTTCTATTATTTCTTTCAAGTGTATCTTAATTGGACTGTAATTGAAAATTTAAAGTCACCTCTGTATTATTCCCTAAGGTTTTGACGTTAGGAGAGTTAGTTCTGCACCTTAGCTTTCCTTACAATAGGCACAATTAGCGAGTGCATAGGGTCAAGTGTAGGGGTTACAAGAACAAGTGCAAGGACTGATGATGAAGAGAGATGCAATGATTATTTGGTCTCAGTGAAAAGAACAGTCATTCTTGAGGATCTTAGATATTACATAAGGTCCTACTACAACAATGGTTTTTGAGATTAGATGGTATGCACAAGAGTCTCTCTATTATAGGTCTCTATATGAGGGAGTGGTTCCACCAAAGCATCAAGCTCCTAGCTTTACATGAAGTAGATCAGAGAGATCTAGATCTCAAAGATCAGTGACTGATGGAGTGATGGGGCCACCACCTCCTAGATCACTACCAGGATAGAGTGGAGAGTAGGGGGAGACAAGGTCACAAGATCCAGGACCACCAGGGTCGCAACATCGTGCTCCTATCATTATAAGGGAGGGAGCTCTCTATAGATCTAGGCATTTAGATGCACTAATTTTGTAGAAACGTGATTTTTTTTCTTGTGTGCTAATGCATTGCATATTTATGGTTGATGAGCCCATGTACAAACATTATATAGTGATGTATCATGACACTTTATTATATATATATAGATGAGATGAGATATGATGGTATGATCCTATTTGATATTTTCTATGCGATGATGTGATAGATAGAATAGATGTAATGCTATCGTATTTCTATATTTTTGAGGATATGATGATGACCTATATGACTTATGTGACTTATTTGATATGATCTAATGGATGCGGGGTATATACTTGTGATGATGGATATTTTTTATGATATGCATTCTATGGTTCCTAAAATGTGTATGTATGCAAGATATATGGATAATATGTGTTATGCCTTGTTTTTGTTTGTGTTATGATACATGCATGGATAGAAATTAGTATGGTGGAAGATAATGAGGAAATGGTGAATGTTGATCAATGTCACTTAATGGGATGTATGATGAATGAAATGAAGTAGATAGAAATGAGATAGATGGATAGGAATAGATTGATGTAGATAAATGTGAGAAATGATTTGTGCTTTCTATTTTGTACTATTTTTATCATCGTAGAGTGTTTCATTATGTGGCAAGTGGATGTATGCACACCAAGGCATGATAGGTTGTGGTAGCATATGTATCCTTTTGAAAAAAAAAAATTATATGTGATAAGTGGATATATGTACACCAAGTTGAGAAAAACCTTGGTGACTTTAGTATCCTTTTCCTAGACAAAGACAAACAAACAAATATTTTTCTTAAACAAACTAGACATATGGAACCTTGTCAAAAATATGCAAGGGAACATAGTTTCACAGCATGATAACCCTAATGTATAAATGCATTTAATGACCAAGTATATACATAGGGAAAGTTTTTAATGCTCGAATCTAGTCTGATATACACAAGATCATGCATATCATAATAATGCTTAAATACATTCCACAAACACAACACATAAGAGCAATGAGCTTGCCCAATTCTTGCTCCTCTAATAATTTTTACATATCTTTGAGGAACATTGGAATAGGACAATAAGATAAATCAAGCAATAAAAAGAGTCTAGAACCAAATAGATCAACAACTATTAGATTTTCTTACCAAAAAATATTTGCTCAATAGTGGATAATATCCTTTGTAATTTATTATTAGGTTGTGGATAGTTTAGCAAGAGTCCCCTATTTGTGATTGTTTTTGCTTAAATCTTTCATCTAAGAAAATGGAATTTTATTGGAATCATGATGAGTGAGTGTGATGAAAATTTATTATGGAATGTTATGAATGGATTTTATGGAGGAATGCTATGGAATGTCTGAAATATCCTTCCTTTGGTATGGTCTTCAAGGATCCAATCCAAACACTAGGTCAAGGAAATGCCCCCAGTTAGGAATAGAACTTTTTATTAATGTAATGGATGATATGGAGTTACTATGATTTAGTTTCCTAAAGTAGGATGAATGATCTTACTATGAACAAGTATCAATCCATGATAGGGGTTGTTAGCAAGAAATTTGAGGCATACAAACTGGAGTTATGTACCTAATGAATCTCTACTAGTTGTAGTCTTTAACCTTGGAGTAGGTCCTATTAAGGTAACACAAGAAGGTATTCCAGATCCAAGATTAGTTGTGAGCTAGAATAAAATACCATACACACAATATAGATTAGAATTTAGAGTTCTTTATATTCATTATATCTCTAATCATTCATTGCATTCTTTATATCTCCATTATAGTCAATAATCTATATGTCACTCTATTCTAATATATCTCTTCTCTATTCTATCTATCTTACTGGTGAATAGATCTTTCTATCTACTTATAGTTACAATAGAGGACATGACCCTTAGATAGTATTCCTATAGTACATTCTATCTTCCTAGGATCATGTTTTGAAATATTCTTTCTAGTTAGACATTATATATCTCTGGACCAGTGTATGTACACTATTTTTTGACTAACATCATCCCCTCTTCAAAACCTTGACTTTTCCTCAAGTCAACTTTTCTTTTCTAGAAAAATGTCTAAATAGATTCCTTGGAGGGTAGGAAGTTGATCATCCCTTGTTTCTTTTCCAATTGTAGCTGATTGATGTGAGTTTAGAGTTGGAATAGTTGCTTCTTGGCTTCTAGAATAGTGGCAGGGATTTGAATACCTTGGGAAGATAGGTGAGCCTCATCAATAATACTAGAAAGATGGGTCAATCGTAGATTAAAAAATTTTCTGAGATGATGAAACTATTGTCAGATCCTATCCCTATGATCTTGTTGTTTTTGATACTGATTATGGAGACCTTCAATAGTCACCTGGATACTCCCATATGTCTTTTTTAGTGGCATCATAATATTGTGAGCTATATAGAATCTATGTCTCCAAGGTGCTCATCTGAGATTTTGTAGAAGCCACAATGGTAGGCTACTATAGACAATATTATAACATCTGGTTGATTTCCTTGGTTGTTCCCTTTATTGTGCTGAGATGAGTCTCCAATTATGACTAAACAGTGACACATTTGTTTTGAACTTCATCCATCCCATTCTTCTAGAATTTTGCTTGTACCTCCTACTTGATCTTATCCTTCTGCATGTTGAAGTCTTGTAAGTGTTCATCTATAAGCACCTTCAGTTGTGTCAGAGGTACCTAAGTAGAGTCCCACTTCAAATGAGGAACTTTTTCATGAATTTCCTTAATCATATCCTCTATGTGTTCAACATTTTCCACCATGAAAAATATGTCATTCTTAAATTCCCTCATGATCTCCCCTTAGAATATAAATTCTTTAATGATCTAAATTCACTCTTCTTATTATTTCATCTTTCCCTAGAATATGTAATTCTCCTTTGATTATGGTATATGGTATTGACCTTCATATAATTCTATTTTTCTCCTCCTTTGAGATTCCTTCTAGGAACTCCCCTATTGATAGTAGTTGTGCAACATCTTCTTTCTCTGAGGGTATATTACTTATCTTGAATAAATTTATGCTCAATAGTTTGTCATAAATAGGGTCATGATCTTCTCAAGTTTCAATTCTTGACAGAAATTCAAGACCCTAGTTGGATTTCCTTGGTTTTACCATAATTTTGAACTTAATTCCTAAACAAACTTGTAATTCAAGAAATACTTAAGGGGTTTATAGTTTATAAACAAGATAAACAGAATGGATAAAAGATATTATTTAAAAATTTATGTAAACTATATACCATTGCAAGAAATTCAATTTTTGTTGTTTTAAAGTTTGTTTCTAGTGCTAGTTTCTAGCTAGCAAATATAATTGGGTGATCTTCTTTCGCTCTAGGTAGCACTAATACCACCCCTATTGTGGTGCTTGAGGCATCCACATGGACATGAAACAGGAGGTTCTTACCCAAGAATATCAAATTTGGTGTTTTTTTGCAATTTTACTCTTCAATGTATTGAATACCTCTTGGCATTACCTAGTCTGCTTGAAACCTTTATATTTTTATTCTTTTACAATTATTCAATGATTCCTACTATTGCCACATATCCTTTGATAAAATTATGGTGAAAACATGTGTAATACAATAATTTTTAATTTTAGACGTTATCTTCAATAGTGGAAGGTTTAAGATTATGGACATATTTAAAGGATCTATCATCATACCTTCTTTATTCATAATTTATAGTTAGAAAAGTACCAAAATGTATCAAAAAAGTACACTTCTTTAGATTGAATGCTTCCTAAAGGCTTCAAAATCTCTCCTACATAAATTTTAAAACTTGAAGATGATCTTTCATTAATTCATATATCATCCAATTATCCAAACAAACTTCCAAGAAATTATGTATGAATTATTTAAATGAATTTACCATCATTCTACTTAACGTTCTTTAATCTGAAAGGTGTGATAGTATAAATGAATGCACACCATTACATAATAAAGGCAGTTTTTTGTTGATCCTCCTTTTATGTCTTAACTTGATGATGATTAGAGATTCCATCTATAAAGAATGGAATTCCCTACAAGATACAAATTATAATACCTCTTTTATAAAAGTGGTAGGGAAGGGGTGTAACATTTCCAATGTTCTACCCATTGATTTTTACTATGTTTTACCCACAAGTGAATATTTTATGTTTGCCAACGTAAAGCAATAAATGTTTTCTTTTCTAATTCAATAATAAGATGCACAATTGGAATAAACCCATTCCAAACTCCTACTACATTTCAATAATAAAAGATGCATATTTGAAATTAATCTCATTTCAAATTTCCATTGCATTTCAAAAATTACTTTACATTATTCCAAGTAATGATTATCTATTACATAATCCCATGTAATGATAACATTTTTTCATTCACAATTTCTCAATATTAATAGAGATACATGTTTACATACATAGCGTCCATGAGCATAATGAAATAGATATACAATCAAAATACAATGATCTAGATGTACCCAATGTTGGTGCATACCTCCTAGATGTCCCCATTAAGTGGTGCTACATTCTAGGTGTCCCCAAATTGGTGCTACATCTTCTAATCTTAGCTTCCAACTATATGAGGGAGAGCATCACTCAAGTTCTTTTCAACCAACCATAGACTTATTGCGGTCCTCTGCACATCTACCTAACTGGTAAGATGGCCCTACCCTTTGATGAAGAGATTGGTTTTATAACCCCATAATACTGGCCTTCCTGAGCATAGTGTTGTGTCCTACATATCTAGAGCTACCATACATTGGCTAAAACCTACATGTATGACTTCCTTGCCTAGAATTTCATCATGGATCACAGTGAACTGATGGTGTAAACAATGGCCACTTACACTAATTTTTCCAAGAATTCAACACCTAGTACTTTGAGTGCAATTCATCCATTCAACAACCCTTAGCTCAATTTTGTATTGACCATTCATAATCATAACACACATTCTATCTAAAAGGTGACATAACTAACTGTATAACTATGATACTCCATTAACCCAAGAATAACAGAGTTAACCATACATGCACACATACTAGTGACCAACTAGATTACTCCCTTTCCCATGGATTATCTAACCCTAGGAATAACCAAGATAACCACATGGTAAACACATCATCACAACATTAAATGACTCCATTTCAAAAGAATAGTCACAACATTAAGTTTATTCATTTCAAAAGTATGGTCTCAACAATAAATTACTTCAATTCAGAAGTATGATCTCAACAATAAATGACTTCAATCAAAAGTATAATATCAACATTAAATGACTCCAATCCAAAAGCATAATCTCAACAATAAATGACTTCATTCTAGATTATAATCAATGATCAAGTGATCATAAACAATCTTAAAACCTCTACATTTAATATGACTCAAATACTCATATGCTTACAATGCTCACTATATTTGTATATAATTTGGAGGAAATTATCAACTTGTGAGGAGTTTGTGCTTCTGAACCCATAGTCCTATTCATAATACGACTTTGGGTTGCCAAAACATGAGTCCTCTTTTAGAATTTCGTGAATAGGAATAGAGTCTTAATCAAAAATAAGAAAATAGCATAACCAAAAAATACATTTTTCAACCCTAATGTTGAATATTGATATAACAATCAAGTATAAACCCTAACCATAGGGAAATAGACACTTCTCCTACCTTCAAGGTGATATTAGTAATCAATCCAGTATAGATTATCAACATGGTTCAACCTATCAATGATGGCATGTCTATCATGCTATCTTTCCCTCATTATCCACAAAAGTTTACCCAACATCATAAGATAACAAATTCTAGATAGCACTTTAATGTATTATTAATTTCCATACTTCACAACTTATGCAACTTGTATATAGTCTTAAAAAACTAAGTATAGTTCATAATAACAACACAACCACTCATATTTCATATATAATATATATATGCATATTCCAAATAAACAAGGTTTCACCAAAATAAGACTCTTCAAAGAATCATGCAAGCTTATCTAAAGTAAGAAATAAACTAAGTTCATAAAAGCAACTTAACAAGAATTTAAAATCATCCTTTCCCAAAAAAAGGTATTCTCAAACAAGTAACATTTAACTTAAAATAATAGAGTAATAGAAATCATCATGCCTAGAATTATAGCCCAACTGACATTATTGCTTTCCAAGCTCAATCTGCACAATCCCGCTTACTACTCCTAAACTCAACCTATCTCTGAACTCTAGCCTCTTCCGAAGGAACTCTCAGCAATTGTAAATTCGCAAACAACTCTCTTTCTCACCAAAAACTCTCAAAAATACACTTGCATAGAAAAGTACACTAGAATGTTGGATAAAGAAATTAGAATGAATAATTGTAACAAAGGGTAGAGAGGATACCTCTATATATACTAAAATTTGAGAATCTTAATGCTACAAATAAGTTATTGAATCTTCCACCTCCCTATTCTAAATGCATCAACTAGGTTCAGAAGATGAGAGGTGGCTGATTAAAACACTACCTTGCAAACACATGCATAGTCCAACTTTTCAGTTAAGAACGAGTCACCCATATCTTGGTGATAGAAATGGTTTAAAATCATAAAATGCAACCTATAGTTTTCCTTATTGCAATAAAATTCAACTACCTTAGCCAACTCTATTGACAAAGTCTCATGCTCTCAAAAGGTTGTGTTAGACTTCTATTTTGTTTACCATAGTGTTGCATACTTTATACCTTTTCATTATGTTGTGTGTTGGCTTCCTATTACTTAGCTTCTTTGAATTTTAAATGCCTCTTCATAATTTTGCTCAGTGCAGCTATTGTTGGAAGAATGAAGAAGATTGGCCATATCTATAGTTTTGTGTTTTCATTGATGTCACCATGTTTTGATTGCAAGTCTAAGTCAGTGCTTGATCTAGTATTTTGGTCCAATATCTAAATCAGTATTCAAGCTACACCCTCTGGCATTCTAGTCTGCAATCCTCCATAGTTGATTGTTACTTCTTGCAATTTTGGGAAATAGTTTATGATTGCTGAAAGCATGTATGTTCAGAATCTCTTGTGCTCTGGTGCTCGTATGGTGTATCAGCATTATTTTGTTGATTACTTTTTGCAATTAAGTCTATTCTGGCCGACTTCTTGGATAAGTTGTGATATGGTGAATTAATTTTTCTTATGCGGATATATGTGCAACCTATATTAGGTCCATGCCGACATGATGTAGCATGTTGGACGTTTGGATTGCCTTTTGGAAATATTTTGTGAATGCTTGTAGCCAACAAGTTGGTATTTTTTGGTAAATAAGGAAATGCATCTAATTAGGCCGACCTAATTGATGCTTGTGGATGAATCGAGTATACATATTGGACAGGGTTGAAGATTAAAAAGTGTAATCGATGAGGCAGTTGTGAATGTGAAGTTGAAGAAGAGCGAAAATGATGAAGTGTGTTAATTCTATCTATTGAGCATCACTGGAACTGTATCAGCACTTGTTAGGTGCACTCTTTTTAGTTCATTTTGGCTATGAAGCCCAAATTTGTTTTGTAAATATTTTTGTAGGTAGTGAGCTTTTGTATCTAGACAGTGAGTCCTTTCAGGGCAGTGAGCCTTTGTAATTAGTTTTAGTATCTCTTTATATTGTGAGTTAATCATCACCGTGGTTTTTCCCTCATTGGGTTTTCCACATAAAATTTGGTGTTCATTGTGTTGATTTTACTTTCTATTATCTGCATTTCATGTTCATACCTAATAACAAAACAGTGTGGTTATGAAGCTAATAAGTATTTAAAGTTTTGAATTTGAATTTGGTGACAACTGATTCACCCCCCCTCTCAGTTGTCCTACACCTTTTAACAATTGGTATCAGAGCTTTGGTTCCTTGGTGTAGAGCTTAACCGATTGAGGAAGATCCTAAAGGTTGATCAGATGGATGATAAAGAAGAACTCCATACTACACTTGAAGATCTTGATAAGGCGGAAAATGAAAACAAAGACTTGAAAGAAAATCTAGATGGGGCTAATGAATGTGTCCATAAGCTAAAAGAACAATTAAAAAAATTCAAGGAAAGACACAAAGAAGTAGGTGAGTAGTAGAAACAAGAGATCATTGGACTGAAAGTGCTTGTAGAAGAAAAGAAAAGAATTGAAGAATGTCTGAATACAATGGTGCAGAAAAAATCTGATGAATTATCTAAACTTGAACAGGAGGTAGTAAACTTGAGAGTTGAGCTAGAGAAGGAAAAACTCTATGAGAACAATTTCAGATCTAGTTCCGACAAGTTTGGAGAACTACTTGCAGGACAGAACCCAACTAAAGACAAAGGTGGCCTGGGAAATGAAGTAGGTGAAAGTTCTAACGACAATCAAATGACTCAAGACAAATGGAAGCGGAAAAGAAATTTTGCAAGGAGACCGCCTGTGAGACAGCCTAATGCACAAAGGTATCCCTCTTTCAATGGTATTTATTTTTCCTATAATAAATATGGTCACAAGGAAACATAATGTAGTAGTAGGATGAATCATTTTTCTGGTCCCTTCACCGGAAAATGTTTTGGATGTAAGAAATTTGGACATAAAGTTGTTGAATGCAGATCTCAAGTGAGAATGATCAGCCAGGTAATGATGAACAAATTTAATGGAGGTAGGATGAATCAATCTTTTAATGGCTACTACTATACCTATAACAAATTTGGACACAAAGCAAATAAATGTAGATTGAGAAGTAATGAAGGTCAAAATAGTCAGAAAGGTGTAGTCTAATATAATTGTAAGAAACCTGGACATATCTCAAAGATTTGTAGAAGAAGGGAAAGTAGTCTGCTCCGGTAGAGAAGAATGAACCAGTAAAGAAGATTGAAAAATAAGAGATGAAGCAAGAGATGAATAAGATATGGAAGAAGAAAGAGGAAGAATAATCTAAAACTACTTATGTGTTTGTGCCCTCATCCGGTACGGAAAATTCCTCTGGGAATTAGACTTAGCATGGTCTTAGGGGGAACATTATCAAAAAATTGTAAAAACCCCCTAGATGAATGGCATGTCAGAGGCTGGCACGAGGATGGAATATGAAGAATGAATAATCAGAGGTTTTGGAAAAGGACTCGGAAGAAAACATGTTGACATGATAATTTGCGGATTGAATTAGGGTTTTCTGTGTTGAGAAGAATGTTTTTAGCAACTTTTTGATGTCTGTCACATTTAATGCATTTTAGGGAAAATCAATGGTGTATAAGATAAAATTTGTAATCCTTTTTATCAGTTGAGCATTTGAAGAGTTTGAAAAGTTCCTTAGAGCGATCTTGAAGTGATCTAAATCATTTCTAAAGAAATTTGAATAAACTATTACGAATACACGAGATTTATTATTCAATTTGCAAAGGAAAAGAAGAAGTCTTGATTGAACATTAATGAATTCAAGAAAGTTAAGCACAGAAATGGATAGAGGATTGAGTGGTGACATTCCACTGAAGATGAAAGAATTTGAATTGGAAGAATTTGATCATAGGAAGATGAAAGAAATGGAACTAGGGTTGAAGGAAAATGAATTACAAGGCATAAAAACCCTATGTATGGATTTGTGGGGAGAATTTCCTTGGTTTGCTGATAAAGATTTCATCTTGTTCTTGTTGATTCATTTCAAGAATGACAACATTGTATTGGAAAAACCCTACCTAATCACAAAGGAAGCGATCAAAGTGATTACTAGGTTATGTAGTATTGGGGATCTCCCTGGAAAGAAAACTGTGAAATACAAAGATGTGGAGGAACTTTCTGGCATTAATAAATATCCTTGAGCTTTATTGATAAACACTTGTGGATTCAACTATAAGGTATGTTGCATATGGAATTTCCTATAAAATCTATTTCAGAAATCGTGAAGGCTCGACATTGGCTATTACTGTATATATTGCACATATGATGGTTAAGGAAAGTAGGCAGTTTGATTTGTGTAGCCTATTACTTGAAAATCTAACTAAGAATGCCTGAATGTCGTTGGTCGAGGGTTATCCCTTTTGGTTTGGATCTTTGCTTGTGTGCTTGGCCTTTACTTTTTGAACTCCCTACCGGGAAGAGAAAATGTAGTGTGGGAATCCAGTATTCCTATTGGGAAACAAGTCTACAAATACTTGGAATCGTTGGCGGATAATGTAAGTGATTGCAGATCATATTTCACATCCTTAAGAACAAATCTATGCTCCGGTATGACAATACTGAGTTAGTTTGAAGTGGGTTCATCCTCCGATAAGAGAGAGTTGGAATTTATCATTGGTGAGTCTCCTCCAAAACTGAAAAAGAGGAAAACTATTGTAATAGGTGTCCTGGAAGAGAAGAATGAAGAAGAATTTATGTCTGGATCTGATATAGAGGATATACAAATGTTGTTGGATAAGGGTGAGATGAAGAAGACTGGTGAAATGTGGAATGTGTGCTCTTTGGTTGAGAAACTTAAAATTGATGATGTGTTGGTTGATTATTTGCTGAATAAAGGTATTTCAGCTTTAGATGTGTTAGATTCTTTACCAGATGATCTTGTAGAGATTTTTGAAGAGAGAACATTGTTGGAAAGACCTGAAGGACATAAATTCAAAGTTATGCTTGAAAGAAGGTGTAACAAAGCAAAGCAAGTACTATCTAAACATATGAATGAGACAAAAGAATGCATCAAAGAAATATCTGACATTTATAGGTATTGTCTCCGGTGGCCGACAGCTGTTGATAATTTCAGAAGTAGGATTGAAGCTATTGAAGCTGAGATGAATAGTATTGGAAAGAACTTTGATTTCTTCAAAGACATGGATGGAAAATAGAGAATAAGAGTTGGAGAACTGTAGGTAGAATTGTTGACTACTCAAAGGCAAAGAGAAGATATGGTTCAAACCTTCTGGTTGGTTAAGGAAGTTATTGAGGTCTTGTTAGATCATCTCTCTGGAATCCTTTCTAATGCTGAAAATTGTGAATGACTGTGCCTGTCTTCTGATCAAACATCCTCCTTTACGCAATTATCTTTGTTGGAAGGTATGAGTGCAAGAATGAATTCAGTTGTACTTGCTTGGAAAAGAATTCTTCCAATCATAAGAGAGAGGTATAAGAAAATATTTCATGTAAAAAGTGTCATTCTTGTTTGAATGTTTGAAATGGGAAGCTAGAATTTTTGTGTCATCATATGCATCCTACCTTTTTGATCACCCTTTTCCATTTATATCAAAGGGGGAGAGAGAGTTAAAGTTATGGGTAGAGAGTCATATGAGTTGGGAGAATGTTGTGTTTTGAAAATTTTGGCACATGTTGCCATCAATGACAAAGGGGGAGATTGTTGGAAGAATGAAGAAAATTGGCTATCTCTACAGTTTTGTGTTGTCATTGATTTCACCATGTTGTGATTGCAAGTCTAAGTCAGTGCTTGATCCGGTATTTTGGTCTAGTATCTGAATCGGTATTCAAGTTGCACCCTCTGGTATTCTAGTCTACAATCCTCTGTAGTTGATTATTGTTGCTTGCAGTTTTGGGAAATAGTTTATGATTGTTGAAAGCATATATGTTCAAAATCTCTTATACTCTAGTGCTCGCACGACATATTGGAATTATTATGTTGATTACTTTTTTCAATTAATTTTATTTATGGCTGACTTCTTGGATAAGTCGTGATATGGTCAATTAATTTTTCTTATGCGGATATATGTGTGACCTATCTTAGGTCCATGCCAACATGATGTAACATGTTGGACATTCGAATTTCCTTTTGGAAATATTTTGTGAATGATTGTAGCCGACAAGTTGGTATTTTTTGGTAAACAAGGAAACACATCTAATTAGGCCGACCTAATTGATGCTTGTGGATGAATCGAGCATATATATTGCATAGGGTTGAAGATTAAAAAGTGTAATAAATGAGGCAGTTGTGAATGCAAAGTTGAAGAAGAGCGAAAATGATGAAGTGTGTTAAGTCTATCTAATGAGCATCACCGGAACTGTATCAACACTTGTTAGGTGCACTCTTTTTAGTTCATTTTGGCTGTGAAGCCCAATTTTGTTCTGTAAATATTTTTGTAGGAAGTGAGCCTCCTTGTAAGCAATAAGCTTTTGTATCCGGATAGTGAGTCCTTTTAGGGAAGTGAGTCCTTGGCAGTGAGCCTTTGTAATTGGTTTTGCTATCTCTTTATATTGTGAGTTAATCCTCACCGTGGTTTTTCCCTCATTGGGTTTTCTACGTAAAATCTACTATTCATTGTGTTGATTTTACTTTTTGTTATTTAGATTGTTAGGGTTAGAAAGGCAGATATCTAACAATTAAATGTAGATTTAATTAATAAACAGAGAAACTAAAACACACACAGAACAAATCATAACACAGAATTTAACGTGGTTCACCCAATCCGGACTACATCCACCAAACCGCAGCCATCCAATACTTTTATTATCCAGTGCAAAACTTATTACAATCTTACGAATAATTGCATTTTATATCATACTGTAACACCCATCCGAACCCCTTTTTAACAAGCTTAGAAGCTTCCAGATTTTGGGTTCTACAAAATTGGATTTTTCTTTTTTTGTTGATTTTTCCCTTTTTCGGTGATGACGCAAAAAAGTAGGAGGAAATTTTTTCTTGAGGGCTGCCGCCCCTAAACCCCCGCCAGGGCCCAACTTGGACCTAGACCCCAGCAAGAATACATGTTGAGGTGTACAGTATACCATGTGATATACAGTATAGCATGATTAGTTGCCACATACCAACAATCTCCCACTTGGAGACTGATCATGGATGACACTGCTGCATTTACAACTCCCATAGGAAATAAGTACCTTGGACCCTGCTGCTCTGTTATACTTGAATTCAACCTTGAAGGCCAACTGAAGCTGAAGAGGAGCTCAACCTCCCTTGTCACTGCCTTCATAAACATATCAGCTAGATTGACATTTGTATGTATCTTGTCCAGCTTGACCTATCCATCCTCCAACACCAATAGAATGAAATGATATCTCAACTATATGTGTTTTGTTTTAGAATGCAAGGAAAAATTCTTTGCAAGATGTATAACACTCTGGCTATCTGTAAACAAGTAATTTCCAGCCTATTGTTTTCCCAACTCATCCATGAAAAATTGCAGCCATATCATCTCCTTTTCTGCCTCTGTTGCAGCAACATACTCTGCCTCTATGGTGGATAAAGCAACCACCTTTTGCAATTGAGAAATCCAACTCACTGCTATCCCACCAATTGTAAAAACATAAATTGTGGTACTCCGCTTGGTATCTATATCCCCTGCCAAATCTGAGTCAACATAGCCTTTTAAATCAGTATTAGAGCCCCCAAAACATAAATATTTATTGGATGTACCTCTCAAGTACCTGAGAATCCATTTTACCGCATTCCAATGCTCAACTCCGGGATGACTCAAATACCTGTTAACAACTCCTACGGTATGTGCAATATCCAATCTCATGCATACCATGGCATACATTAAACTGCCTACAGCTGAAGCATATGGTACCTTAGACATTTTTTCTTCCTCCTCTTGTGTCTTTGGACACATATCCTTAGTCAATTTAACATGACTAGGCAAAGGTGTACTGACAGCTTTTGCATTCTCCATATGAAATCTCTACAACACCTTTTCAACATAATTAGTCTGAGATAAAAATAATTGTCTGTTTTTCCTATCTCTACAAATTTTCATACCAAGGATTTGTTTTTTTTCTCCCAAATCCTTCATAGCAAAATATTTTGCTAACTATTGCTTTAGCTCACTTATGTGATCCATGTTAGACCCTGCTACAATCATGTCATCAACATATAAACATAAAATAATGTAGATGTCATTATCCAACCTCTTAAAATAAACACAATGGTCAGAATTACACTGGCTGTAGCCTTGCTCAGCCATAAAACTATCAAATTTCAAGTGCCATTGTCGAGGTGCTTGCTTCAAGCCATATAAACTTTTCTTCAATCTGCACACTAGTTTCTCCTTACCTTTGACCTCAAATCCTTGTGACTGGTCCATATATATTTCCTCTTCCAAATCACCATGGAGAAAGGTTGTTTTAACATCAAGCTGTTCTAAATGCAAATCTTCAGCAGCCACAATACTTAAAACAATACGAATAGAAGTCATTTTAACAACTGGAGAAAAAATCTCATCAAAATCAATACCCTTTTTCTATGCAAATCCCTTTAAAACTAATATGGCTTTAAATCTCTTCTTACCTCCATCCTCCTCTTTCAGCCTATAAACCCATTTGTTTGGTAAAGCCTTTTTACCTACAGGCAACTTGCATAATTCCCAAGTCTAGTTTTTCAGCAAGGAGTCCATTTCTTCTTCCATTCCATGCTCCCACTGAGCCTTGGTATCCACCTGCATAGCTTCATCATAATATTCTGGTTCACCAACATCAGTTAACAAAATAGTAGACAAAGAGGGAGAGAACCTTTCTGAAGGTCTACTTATCCTTGAAGATTGTCTAACAGGAGTTTGTGGTATTTGTTTGTTGTTGTTGCAGAGCATGAGGAACCACTGAAACATCATTGTTTGGAATATCATCCAACATTGCATAATCATTTTCTTTCTTCTCATGCTGCAGCAACAAATCTTTGTACAAAACTTTCTCATTGAATATGACATCCTTGCTTCTCACAATTTTTTGATTTTCAAAATCCCAAAGCCTATAACCAAATTCATCAATGCCATATCCAACAAATACACATTTCTTTGATTTTGCATCAAGCTTGGTTCTATTTTCAGAATCTACATGTGCAAATGCTTCACAACCGAAGGTTTTGAGAAAAGAATAACTCACCTTCTTACCTTTCCATGCTTCCCTGCAGATACCACAACCCAAAGGATTAGAGGACCTTTATTAATTAAATAAACAACAGATGTTTATAGTCTCTACCCACATTTTTAAAGGCAACCAACATGCAATCTCATAGTCCGTGCACACTCCATTATTGTTCTATTCATGCGCTCAGCCACTCCATTTCTGTGGAGTCCTTGGAACCGTTACTCCTACAGAATACCATTAGAAAAATAATCTTCAAACTCTTTGCTGCAATACTCACCACCATTATCGGATCTGAGACATTTTATCTTTTACCTGTCTCATTCTCAACCAAGCTTCTCCATTTTCTAAAGGTTTCAAATATAGATTTCACCTAAGGAAATAAATGCCATACTTCCTAGTTGCATCATCAATGAATGTAACATAATCACGAGAGATACCAAAAAAGAAGATACCTGAGCTTCCCCATACATTTATGCACAAGCTCCACATACATCTGTGCACAAGCTCCAATTTCTCATCTTTCTTTTGCTTCTCATCCTTGAGAAAACTTACTCTCTTTTGTTTTCCATACACACAACTTTCACAGAAATCCATATTAACACATTTTAGACCTGGTAAAACATTATTTGAATGAAGTACTTTCATACCTTTTGCACTCATATGCCCAAGTCTATTATGCCACAGTGTTGATTCAAAGTCCACAGCAACTATGATCTTCTACCTGCTGAACTGCAACAACTTTCCTGAACATTGAACTTTTTCGTAACAATTAAAGTAGAAGGAACAGTATGACCTGTACAAAGATATAAGGTGCTTACTTTCACACCTTTTTCTACCACTAAGGCACCCTTTGTGACCTTCCAATTTTTATCACTAAATGTAACAACACAACCTTCATCATCTAGTTGCCCTGCTGAAATTAAATTTCTTTTTAACTTTGGAACATGCCTTACCTCACGTAGTAGCCAATGATTCCCATTCTACAACTTAATCTTAATTCTTCCCTTTCCAACAATCTGATAGGGTTCGTTATCTCCTAAATAAACCAGCCCAAAATCCCCTTGGACATAATCAAAAAATAACTTCTATGGGGGTAGCATGAAATGAAGCCCTGAATCTAACACCCAAGAATCATCAGCATTATCAAGGGAAAGAATCAAAGCATCCTCATCAGATTTATTACTTACCACATTTGCCTCTTTACTTCCTTCCTTTTTGTCTCCTTTATTTTTTGAGACCAACAATCTTTCTTTAAATGACTGGCTTACCACAGTACTAACAATCCCTCTTGTCTCTAGATTGGGACCTTGTCCTTTGATTTTCCTCATGACTTCCCACGATTTCCAGAATTGTTTCCTCTCTCCTTTTTTTACTGCCGCCTACCCTATTTAGAACAACTTGCACGATGTGGATGACTTTTCCTAGGATTTCCTCACTCAAAATAACACCAACAACATCATCAAATTTCAATGTATTGAACGAAACATAATAACTGATCATTACCAAGCTATTCCAACTTTCAGGCAAAGAGAACATAATCAAAAGAGCCCTAACTTCTTCATCAAAGTTTACTTTTACAGAAGTTAATTGACTGGTGACGTATTAAACTCATTTAAATGATCAGTGAAACCCACCTTCTACCATTTTCATATTAAATAAAAACTTCATAAAATACCTTATTGAAGCGGAAGGCTTTTTATATAACCCATGGGTTTCCGTAACACTTGAGTTGTCTTTCTTTTATAATATTGAGGCCACCGGTATGCGGGGCATGCAGGCCTACCAAGGAGCCTTTCTATCCAAAATCAATCCTCATCAAACGACATTGCTTGGGGTTTCTTGGTTTCCCTTCCAATGGCCTCTATAAATCCTTCTGATAGAGATAGTCCTCCATCTGCATCTTCTATAACTGATAGTTCTACCCATTAAATTTCTCAACCTTCTTACCCTCGTCTGCCATTACTCCCACTCAACCGTGAGACCTTCCTATAGGCAATAATCGAAAGACAACCCGCTCTGATACCACTTGTTAGGGTTAGAAAGGCAGATATCTAACAATTAAATGTAGATTTAATTAATAAATAGAGAAACTAAAACACACACAGAACAAATCATAACACAAAGAATTTAACATGGTTCACCCAATCCGGGCTACATCCACCAAACCGCAGCCATCCAATATTTTTATTATCCAGTGCAAAACTTATTACAATCTTGTGAATAATCACATTTTTCATCATACTGTAACACCCATCTGAACCCCTTTTTAACAAGCTTAGAAGCTTCCAGATTTTGGGTTCTACAAAATCAGATTTTTCTTTTTTCGTTGATTTTTCCCTTTTTCAGTGATGACGCGAAAATGTAGGAGGAAAATTTTTCTTGGGGGCTGTCGCCCCTGAACCCCCGCTCGAGGCCTGGCCCGGCCCGGCCCTGGACCCCAGCAAGAATACATGTTGATGCGTACAATATACCATGGGCTATATAGTATAGCATGATCAGTCGCCACATACCAACATACATTTCATGTTCATACCTAATAATAGAATAGTGTGGTTGTGAAGCTAATAAGTATTTGAAGTTTTGAATTTGAATTTGGTGACAAATGATTCACCCCCCCTCTCAGTTGTCATGCGCCTTTTAATAGCTATTAGCTCTCCATTTTAAGTTTATTAAAAATTCCATATACAATGTTTATGCGCTATTTACTATGTGCAACCTTATTCACTATATTGCATATTTAGATATATGTGTGGCTTCTAGTCTTTATTAATAATTACTTAGCACATGCAAATATGATCTCTCTCCATGGCAGCCTTTATGGAATTCATTATGCTATAAATATTGCATGTTTTAATCACATATTTCCAACTTATATGGTATGCATTCAATACGCTTTCCTAAATATATGTTACCAACGCCACTTAGCACTTTACCTTTTACACTTAACATTATTTACTTTACATCCCAAAACATACTATGTGTTGCATTCTCTTCTTTCTCTTATGTGCATTATGGTGCAACATACTCTTGCTATGTTGGATTAAATACACATTCATGTGTTGTCTTTTAACTATCCCATGCGCTTTATAAGCGCAACCTTATATTTATATTATGTTTGATTTTGTTTAAGCCAGTGGCCTTTGTAAGGCCCATGCTATATATAAGCACATTGTTTACTTGTAAACATTTCAATATGCTTTTAAATATAAAACAATATATATATTATTAAAATATATACGTTTAAATATATATCATCATATATAATATTAATATATATATATATATGTAATATAACATCCATTGTTACATATATATATATATATATATATATTAATATATTCTTGTTTATTTAATCATTATTTACCAATCACATATATATATATTTAACGATTATATATATACATATATTATGTACACATATATTGTTATCTTGATATCCATAAAAAACACATATATCTATATATCCATTGATCAACATATATACATATAAGTATGAATATACAAAGATGTAACCACATATTCAAAAACAAAAATAATCAAAGACTAAAACCAAAGTCATTCAAATCATCCCCAAACTATGACCAATGATTACTTAGATCATTCCCAATCTAACTTGACTCTTCTTAACCAACTAGGGTGTGCGAGTGTGATAGCTCAAATAGGCATATTAGGGTTACCAGAACAAGTTCTTCTCCTGAGTGATACTCCCCCTCTCTTACGTGAGGGTTGACTCCTTCCTGCATCCAACTGAGTGCATCACAAAGATTTTAGTTGCTCACATGAAATTCATTTGCACCATCAAAGCATTAAAGTATTCATATTACAATACATATTCATTCATCACATTTTCCATCAGTATAAAACATAATCATTCCTTCAAAAGAAATAACATATTAATGCATATTTCAGTATTTCATTCACCTATTAAACATATTAAGGTCACGATTTACATTTATCATCATATTTACTCATGAAGGTAAAAGTAACCTGGTAACTGAAAAATGGGGTGTAACATACTTCCCCCCTTGTGAATCATCATCCCTGATGATTTAAAGTACCAAAACATACAAATAAAGTTAAATAAAGGTTTTACTTTAAATTTTCACTTCATGCAAGAATAAGTAAATTATCATAAATTTTCAAATAATCTTCCCTCATAGCATGACCCCTTGCAATATTGTCCTTCCTGAACCTTGCACTGAGTGACTCTACCAACATATGGGGAGAAATTGCATGTTCAAGAAAACTTTCTCTCTAATGACTATTCATCATAATTACATTCTCATATATATACCATACATACAATAGTGATTGTATCCTACATGACACTAGTACCACAGTGACTGGAAAAACACGTTCTCATTGGCTAACACACAATTATCCTTAACATAATCCAACTAGAAAAGGAATGTTGGTGCATTGTGTACTACACTATGGGTCCCATCCTTCCTTTTGGTCTTTACACCGACGGACAACTCAAAAGCCGAGACCATCCATCACTAACACTAATATTTATCTTAAGCATAATAATACTGCCCTTGACTACTATCCATCTTGAGCATAATATTGCCCTTAGACTCCTGTCAATCCTGAGCATTATAGTACTACTTCTTAATTCAAAATTTGTATCATTAAAGTTTTCCTTGATCATTTCGATCTACTCTTCCATTTATGACAACATTTCCGGTCTAAGGCTATTCCTATTTCCTAGCTTTTCCCAACTTATAGGAATTCAACCCTTCCTTCTTAACAATGTTTCAAATGGATCATATTTCAATGATAGAAGTTTATTATAATAAAATTCTTCCACAATTCCTCTAAGATTTAATTTATCCCTTTTCTTGACTAGTTGACTCATATAATAAGTTGAGCATACGTTCAATTGAATTTTTCAATAAGGTGATCATGGTTTACACAAAACCTTAACGTTACTTGCTTGTCCTATCTAAGACAACCTTCTCAAGAACATCAAGCAACTGCTTTACACAAATTTTTTGTTTAGGATTGGTTTCCTACAAATCAAATTTTCTAATAATAAATTGGTTACCTTCGTGAATCTATCCATCATAACATTATGCTAGTTCCATTAACATAGAAAGATCAAAACTATTCTAATGATTTGCCTCTCCCTCTTTGGAATTTCATGAGAGTATACAAGTCCTACTATTGATGGAATCATGTCGTCACCCGTTGGCATTCTAGACCACTTGCTACATACCTTGAAACATCCTACTCAGTTTCCTTCCACATTATAGTGGTTTCACATCAATTAATAATTTTGTCATTCCATTGTCTCTTAAATATGACATCAATTACCTCATTTCATTCCTTAATCTCCCAAAATTTGGTACATAGGTTCTTTCTTTGAGTCATAATAGTCCATCCCAACTAAGTGAAACCTCTTCCATGGACTTATATCACATTTGATTCTTAAAATATAATGATTAGATACTATTGAGGAGTTTTAACTCCTTCATACTAAGCATTCATACCTTGGATTTCTTTCATCCTTTAATCATTGCCAAAGTTATAGTCTAATTATCTCTTCTGACGAGAACTTAACTTGGTTGAGTAACAATTCTTGTTAGATCGTGTTGGTTTTGGTATTATCTTCCAAAATATGTCCAAACAATTAATACATAAATAGTTACTAAGCATGAACGTTTTTCAATAGGCTCAAAATCATGAGTACATAAATATTTCCTTTCCCATTTCCTAGGAAATAATCTTTCATTTCATGATCAAGCATACTACCTATCCTTTTCCAAAGCATCAATGATAATAACAAATTGATCTTTCAAAACAAATATATAAAGAATTGTGTTGTAGATATTTCTCTTTTACTGGTCAAAAGCCTCTAACTTTGCTTGACCATTCCACATCTTTCACTATTAGTTCCAATACCTTAACCTTCACTTTCAACAACCTTGTTGTGGTCATGGGGTACGAAACTTCGAATATAGGATTTTTGAATCATGACTTACAAAGAAGTCAAAAGCTCTTCTAGATTAAAAAAACATCATTAAACATTGAATAGGGTACTTATATGTGTACATATACTCTCCTTCTTTCCCACGTAGTGTTTCCAAGACATTAGATCATCTTAAAGTTGAAATCTTAATAATCTTGAATTTTCTCCAAATTGATTGAATTGAATTATCATTCCTTATTGTTGGCTCTCCATAATTGAATGACTATTACTTTCCTTTCTTACCCTCCACGGTATACCTTAAATATACTTTTGCTTCCAAAATTGGTTTCATCATCACCCTCTAATTTCTGAAAGGTGCAAGACAACTGAGAGGGGGGTGAATCATTTGTCACCAAACTCAATCTCAAATCTCAAACACTTATCAACTTCACAACCACTTTATTTTGTTATTAAGTATGAACATGAAATGAAAATAAAATAAAGAAATATCAACACAAGAAACACCAGATTTACATGGAAAACCCAATAAGGGAAAAACTGTGATGAGGATTAACTCACAATATAAAGTAATTCCAAAACCGATTACAAAGAGGCTCACTACCAAAGGGCTCAGTGCTCGGATACAAGGCTCATTTCCTACATATAGGACTCACTGTCCAAAAGGAAGGCTCACTACCTATAGATAGAAAAAGATAATAGAAAAATCCACCACAACAAATTACACACATCCGCAATCTTGATAAAAAAGAATTGTAGACACCGTTAGCTCACTACTTTCAGGAGTCTAACACATTAAAGTACTACTGCCTCAATTCGCTTTCACACACTCTACTTCTCACACTTGTGACATTCTTGATTATTACAATTCATAACATCTCGACTTGTATTTATACCATCTTCAACCTTAGAAACTTTCTCCAAGATCGGCTAGATACGCTTCATTTTACAAATTCAAATTAGGTCACCAACTCAAAATTCCCGTGGTGGATAGGAATGAGAGCAAACCAAATCAACACTTAACCAAGACCCAAAACAACATCTCAGATCAATCGCATGCTTCCTCAATTGAAACTTATCCTTTGTATGGCATGTAAACACCAGGTTAGACAAACCTAATGAAAACACAAATGAACTTTGAAGTACACACTCCTGCAACAAGAAGATAACATGTAGACCATGTAACATTCTTCACCATACATTGGAACACATCTCAAATACCTTCAGATTCATCTGCAGCAAATGCAACAACCTTCACACACAAAACTCTTTCCATTAGTCCATCTGGACTGCACAGAAACACACACAACTCTAAAACACAACTTTCGGATCACCAAACCAGGAACGCCTTTGCTAGAACATAGATAACATCATTACAAGCCTTCTATCAGATTTGCAAGACCTGAAACAAACTAGCAGAGGATTGTGGAGAAAAAACATTTCTCCTAGTCACAGACAAACAGCTATGCCAGACTAGTTCACACACTGGTGAACACAACTTTCACTCTTCATCAAACCAAAAGCTACAATCCATGATATATCACCCAATAATTTCCATGAACAATGCTTCAGATCCGCACAAGCATAGGATCAACACAGAAGAAATGAGAAGCACAAATCGGAGAACATTTTGAACACACGTAACTCTGTCTTCACTATTTCTCAAAAGCACTTGGTGACACATCAAATCAACACACTTGCAACACCATAAAGATAGCTCCATATACTCACAACATCTCAATAGTATCTCAACTATACATGCACAACCTACAGTCACTTGATTCCTTTCTATGCAACTACATGTACTATGTTGACATCAAACAACAACATTAATGAAAACACCACCAAACTCACTCATACTTGCAACAATCTCCCCCTTTGTCATTGATGGAAATACACGATGTGAAAAACCACCAAATCACAATACACACTCTCCTTTATTTTTTATATTAGACAACCTACACAACATTCTTGCACTCTCAATACTCTCTCTTCCCCTTTTTCTTTCACTATTTTTCACATGACTCTCTCTCCCCCTTTGAAATCAATGGAAAAGACCACAATTCTGATCACTCCCCCTTAGGAGTGCACCCATATAACTCATACTACATCAATAAAACTTCCTACTCCCCCTAAGGAGTAGACCCAATCATCAGTCCAGAAAAATGAAGAATATATAGATCCACTAGACTGATGCACCTCCATGTGCACCTAGTTCAAAGGAGGGGAAATAACCCCCAACTTCTCCTTGAGATACTCAAAAGTATCCTTCAGAAGAGCCTTAGTAAATATATCTACAATCTGATCCTTTTTAGGCACATACTCCAATTTGACTTCATTCTTCAAAACCTTCTCTCTTAGGAAATGATATCTGATAGATATATGCTTTGTTCTTGAATGCAATACCAAATTCTTTGAAATGTTTATAGCACTTGTATTCTCGTAGAAGATAGGAATAATATCATCACATATCACTCCTATTTCCTTCAATGTTTACTTCATCCACAAAACCTGTGTGCAACAAGATGTTGCAACAATATACTCAACTTCTGTAGTGGATAAAGAAATTGAATCTTGTTTCTTGCTTAGCCATGAAACTAGTCTTCCTCCAAGAAAGAATGCACCACCACTTGTACTCTTCTGGTCATCTACACAACCAAACCAATCTACATCAGTGTAAGAACTCAAGGTGAAATCAGTATCCTTAGGATACCATAGTCCATAATTCAGAGTGCCTTTAAGATATCTAAATATCCTCTTCACAGCTGTAACATGTGCTTCTTTAGGTTTTGGTTGAAATTTGGCAACCAAACATACTACATGCATGATATCTGGTCTAGTATCAGAAAGATAGAATAGTCCACCAATCATAGATTTGTACATGCTTTAATCAACTTTAGGAGATTCATCATTCTTGCTCAATTTGCATCCGATCACCATAGGGGTACTAACCGGTTTGGAGTCATCCATTCCAAACTTCTTCAACAACTCTTTAACATACTTTAATTGTGAAATGAATATTCCCTTATCAGTTTGATTCACTTGAAGTCTGAGGAAGAAATTCAACTCACCAATCATAGATATTTCAAACTCTTTTTGCATCTCCTTTGCAAATCTTTTGCACATACCTTCATTTCCTCCGAAGATGATATCATCAACATATACAACTACTATCAACATTATGTTTTCTTCAAACTTGAAATAAAGATTACTGTCTGCGGAGCCTTTGTTGAATCTTTGTTGTGTCAAATATATGTCCAATCTTGCATACCATGCTCTGGGAGCCAGTTTAAGTCCATACAATGCCTTTTTCAACTTACAAACCCTACCCAGTTTATCTGATAACTAAAATCCCTCCAACTGTTCCATGTACACCTCTTCTTCCAATTCTCCATTTAGGAATGCATACTTGACATCCATCTGATATACCTTGAAATCTTTATGAGCAAAAAATGCCAAAAACATCTGAATAGCTTCCATTCTTGCCACCGGTACAAATGTCTCCTCAAAGTCTATGGCTTCAACCTATGAATAACCTTTGCAAACAATCCTTACTTTATTCCTTACAACTTCACCATTCTCATTTAGTTTATTATTGAACACCCATTTCATACCAATTACATTCTTGTTTACAGATCTAGGAACCAATCCCCATGTCTGATTCTTCTCTATCTACTACAATTCCTCTTTCATTGCTCTAACCCAATTCTCATCTTTGCATGCTTCACACACAAAATTAGGTTTTATCTTTGAAAGTAAACGCATATTTACCTCAGTTGCCACCACTTTGCTTCTTTTCTTTACACCTTCACTTTTATCTCCAATTATTTGTTCTTCTGGATGATTCTTTTGTACATACTTAGGAGTCTTAGGATCAGGTTCCAGAGTTTCTTCTTCTTTCATTTGTTCTTCTTCTTCTCCCTTATTCTCTTCTTGTACTTCTCCATAGATAGGTTCATCCAGTTCAACTTCACTTATCTCAATTAGTCTATGCATATCTTTATCAACCTTCACATTTGCACTCTAAAAAATATTCCTTAATCTTTTATTAAAGCATCTATAAGCTTTGCTACTAGTTGAATATCCAAGGAAAATACCTTCATCACATCTAGCATCAAACTTCCCAAAGTTCTCATCATCTCTTTTAATATAACATTTGCTTCCAAACACCTTAAATTACTTCACAGTAGGAATCTTGCCTATCCACAGCTCATAAGGAGTCATAGTGTTGTTACCTCTAATTTAAACTCTGTTAAGAATATCAATAGTAGTGTGGATTGCCTCTCTCCAGTATACATCAGGTACATTTACTTCTTTCATCATATTTCGTACAGCTTCCTCAACAGTCTGGTTCTTCCTTTCAACAACTCCATTCCTTACAACATATATTCGTGCCAAAGACTGACACACCAAATATCTAGGGAATTCAAACAATTTTTTGTTAATTCTCTTGTCAATAGCTTTTGAGAAAATTTCTTGTCAATTTTGTGTTCATTTCTTGCTTAACTTCATTCTTGTCAATTTTCTTCACAAGCTCATTCTTCTTTACCGGATCAGATTGCTTTCCCTTTTTATTTCTGCAAACTCTTGAAATGTGCCCCAATTTGTTGCAATTATAGCAGGCAACATTTTTCTGACTTGTCTGACTACCATTTACTCTTGACCCACACTAATTTTTTGTGTGTCCAAACTTGTTGCATGTATAGCAGTAGCCAGCAAAAGATTGATTCATTCTACCTCCATTAAATCAATTCATCATCTGAGTTTTGCATTCACTAGCTCTATGTTCAATTTTCTTGGATGCAAAATATTGTCTGAAGAAAGAACTAGCGAACTGATTCACTCTACTTCTACACTATGATTCCTTGTGACAAAATTTATTACATGAAAAGCAAACACCATTGAAAGATGGGTACCTTTGAGCATTTGGTTGTTTGATAGGCGGTCTCCTAGCAAAGTTTCTTGGATTTATTTTCTGCTTCCCTTGGTTTTGAGTCTTCTGATTATCCATTATGTTTGAGGTCTACACAACCTTAGAGCTTTCACCAGCTTCATTTCCCAAACCACCTTCTCTTTAGAAGGTATTTGTCCTACAATCAACTCATCAAGCTTGGTGGAGCTTGTCTTGAAATTATCTTCACAGAGTTTTGCTTTCTCCAAATCAGCTTTCAAGTTCACCACTTCTTGTTCAAGTCTTGTGCATTCATCAGTCTTGCTTTGCACCACAGTATTCAGACATTCTTCAATTCTTTTCTTTTCCTTCACAAGCACCTTCAATCCGAAAATCTCTTCATTTTTTTGTTTTAACTGCTCACTTACTTCTCTATGTCTTTCTTTGAACTTCTTCAATTGCTCTTTCAATTTTTGGACACATTCATTTGCCTCATCAAGATTTTCTTTCAAATCTCTATTTTCAATTTTAGCCTTGTCAAGATCTTCAAGGGTAGTCCAGAGTTCTTCTTTATCATCCATTTGTTCAATCTTTAGGATATTCCTCAAGTTGTTAGGCTTCTTCGAAGGAACCAAGGCTCTAATACCAATTGTTGAAAGGCGCAAGACAACTAAGAGGGGGGGTGAATCAGCTGACACCAAACTCAATCTCAAATCTCAAACACTTATCAACTTCACAACCACTTTATTTTGTTATTAAGTATGAACATGAAATGCAAATAATAGAAAGCAATATCAACACAAGAAACACCAGATTTACGTGAAAAACCCAATAAGGAAAAAACCATGGTGAGGATTTACTCACAATATAAAGTAATTCCAAAATCAATTACAAAGAGGCTCACTGCCTAGATATAAGGCTCATTGCCTACAGATAGGACTCACTTTCCAGAAGGGAGGCTCACTTCCTACAGATACAAAAAGATAACAAAAAAATCCACCACAACAAATTACACACATCTGTAACCTTGATCAGAATAATTTTAGACACCGTCAGCTCACTGCTTTCAGGAGTCTAACACATTAAAGTACTGCTACCTCAATTCACTTTTGCACACTCTACTTCTCACACTTGTGACATTCTTGATTCTTACAATTCATAACGTCTTGACTTGTATTTATACCATCTTCAACCTTAGAAACTTTCTCCAAGGTCGGCTACACATACGTCATTTTAAAAATTCAAATTAGGTTGGCAACTCAACATTCCCATGGTGGATAGGAATGAGAGCAGACCAAATCAACACTTAACCAAGACCCAAAACAATGTCTTGGATCAATCACACACTTCCTAATTTGACACTTATCCTTTGCATGACGTGTAAACACCAGGTCATCCAAACCTAATGAAAACACAAATGAACTTTGAAGCACATGCTCCCAAAAAAAGAAGATAACCTGAATAACACATAACACGCTTCACCATACACTAGAACACATATTAGATACCTTTAGATTCATCCACAAAAAATGCGACAACCTTCATACACAAAAATCTTTCCATTAGTCCATCTGGACTCCACAAACACACACAACTCTGAAACACAACTTTCGGATCACCAAACCATGAAAACCTTTACCAGATCTACAAGACCTGAAAAAAACTAGCAGAGGACTACGGAGCATAAAAATTTCTCCCAGTCACAGACAAACAACTCTGCCAGACTAGTTCACACACCGGTGAACACAACTTTCACTCTTCATCAAACCAGAAGCTACAATCTAGGATATATCACCCAATAATGTTCATGAACAACATTTCAGATCTTCACAAGCATAGGATCAACATAGAAGAAATGCAGAGCATAAACAGGAGCACATTTTGAACACACACAACCCTATCCTCACTATTTCTCAAAATTACTTGGCGACTCATCATATCAACACACCTGCAACACCATAAAGATAGCTTCATGTAATCACAACATCTCAACAGTATCTCAACTATACATGCACAACCTGTAATCACTTGATTCCTTTCTCTGCAACTACCTGTACTATGTTGACATCAAATGACAACATTAATGACAACACCACCAAACTCACTCATACTTGTAACACTAATCTCTCAAGATCAACAATTGGGTCCACAGTAACGAGATCTAATGAATAATCAACAACTTTTCCAGCTAAGAGATACTCTAGTATTTCATTCCAATTTCTTTTACATGTATACAAATAGCCTTTTAACCATAGTAGAATAATATCCCATATTTACAAAGCCCCATTTGTTGATGTGTTAAGTGAGCTTTCCTTAGGATCCCCATGTCAAATGTGTCTTCACCCTTATGAGTTGTTTCCATTTTCTAACCATTCTGGTCTATAACCTTTATTCTAAGGCATCAACTTTCACTCTTTATTTTGTTTAACATTGCAAGATTTGACCTTGTACTGAAATATGATTGTCAAAGGGTTATCCTGCCTCTTGGGTGCCTCTCTAGTTGATTTTGTTTCACAAAATGTTGACTTTCTACTTTGATTGAAGTTTCCAATTTATACTAACAACTAGTTTTGTTTCCAATAAAGAATTTGTATGAATGGATATAAACCATATTCATAGATTCATAGTATCCTTATTTAATCCATAATTATTGACTCTTTTTAACTACAACTTGCTAGTAGTAAGAGGGATTACTTCAATTCTTTCCCACCTTCAGAGTCATTTAAAAAAATTTGTAGGGTGAAGGTACTCATTAGTAATCATCCATAACCTTCCTATTGAACCTTGTTGCCTAACTTCCACAATCAAAAGGTGTCTCTTATTGAGTTGTTGGTTTAGGAGTTTCAACTACGAGGACGATTCTTTCTTAGTCCCAAATTTAGGCAAGTTTCAAGAAGATTGACTTACTTATTGTTTCCCTTGTTCCTTTTTCCCCTTGCCATCCAGACATAAGAACTTTTCAACCTTTATCAATTGATAATGTTTATGTATTACTTATGCAATGAGCTCATAGGTTCCAGTGTTGAACTTGGTAGCTCTGATACCACGTGTAACATGCCCAATGTTCTACCTATTGATTTTTACTATGTTTTACCCACAAGTGAATAGTTTATGTTTGCCAACATATAGCAAAAAAAAAATCTAATTCAATAATAAGATGCACATTTGGAATAAACCCATTCCAAACTCCCATTGCATTTCAATAATAAAAGATGCATATTTGAAATAATCCAATTTCAAATTTCCATTGTATTTCATAAAGTACTTTACATTATTCCATGTAATGATTATCTATTACATAATCCCATGTAATAATATCACTTTTCCATTTTCAATTTCTCAATAAGAATAGAGATACATGTTTACATGCATAAGCTTCCATGAGCTTAATGAAATAGCTATACAATCAAAATATAAAGATCTAGATGTCCCCAATGTTGGTGCATACCTCCTAGATGTTCTCATTAAGTGGCGCTACATCCTCAAATCCTGACCACCAACTTTATGAGGGAGAGCATCACTCAAGCAATTTTCTACCAATCACGAACTTACTGCAGTCCCCCACACATCTACCTAACTAGTAAGATGACCCTACCCTTCGACGATGAGCGATTTGATAACCCCATAATACTAGCCTTCCTAAGCATAGTGTTGTGTCCTATATATCTAGAGCTACCATACATTGGCTACAACCTGCATGTATAACTTCCCTGCCTAAAATGCAATCATGAATCACAGTGAACTGACAGTGTAAATAGTGGCCATTTACACTAATTTGGCCAAATAATTTAACACCCAATACTTTGAGTGCAAGTAATCCATTCAACCACCCTTAGCTCAATTTTGTATTGACCATTCATAATCATAACACACATTCTATCTAAAAGGTGACATAACTAATTGTATAACTAGGTTACTCCATTAACCTAAGAATAACAAAGTTAACCATACATGCACACATACTAGTGACCAAATAGATTACACCCTTTCCCATGGATTATCTAACCCCAGGAATAACCAAGATAACCACATGGTAAACACATCGTCACAACATTAAATGAATCCATTTTAGAAGAATAGTCACAACATTAAGTGTATTCATTTCAAAAGTATGATCTCAACAATAAATGACTTCAATTTAGAAGTATGATCTCAACAATAAATGACTTCAATCAAAAGTATAATCTCAACAATAAATGACTTTGTAGTGTCAAAAATGTACTCCTTTACATTTTCACACTATTTTTGGGTCCCTTAATAAATTGGACTTAATCAAGCCTCTAATTGCCTAAATTTTGCATCTACAAGCCTAATTAATTGCAATTTCTGAAAGGGGAATTATGATTTAATTAATGCATTTATTATTTTTATCACCTTGAAATGAATAGGTCCTGATAATTTAGGTCAAGACTCATTTTCCCTTGGGTGAATGGGTCCCCTTTAGTTGCTAAATTAAAATTTTAAATATGTTTTTTGTGGCCTTTTTATGATCCCAAATTCAAATTCAAATATCGGCTTGTAATGTTTAATTTTCAGGAAATTAGAAAATTATCTATAAATACCTAGTCCTTTTATGAATTCAAATCTATCTAGCAAAAGGTGAACTTTACAAAAGCTAAGATTATTGTCAAAGGTGTTCAAGAGCAGATTTCTCAAGTATTTGTTGCAGCTTTCAAGAACTCGAACATCATGTCAAAGTTATCAAGCATCATTGATTTTTTTGGAGCTAACATTGTGATGTAGGATTCAAGCATTCAACTCAAAAAATTCAAGTATCAAGATCACATCATCAATCAAGCCACTTCATGCAAGATCAAGACTTTGGAGAGATCCACTAAGTTGCAGTCCTTCAATGGTTTCAATCAAGGGTTTAGTGAGTTGCAACATAGCATTTGTTCATTCACCATTCCTTTCATGTTTCATTGTTTCAGTTCAAGGTTTAATTACCAAAACAGGGTTTGACCAAGGAAAACCCCAATTCACCAAAAATAATAAAAAATCCCTCTTGTGTGTTTTGCGGATCTTAGGTTGAACAAGGATTGAAGATCTCTTAAAGAGCAAAATTAGAAAAGTTTTCAAAGTTGTCATCAAGCCACAAAAACTCTCTTTCAAAATTTATTTTTAGATTTTTGATTGTGAAATATGGAGAATTCAGGAGTGCAAACATAGGACCAGGGACCCATAAATTGATTTCAGAAAACCCTACAAAGACCCATTCACCCTTGGGTGAATGAGTCCCAAAGGACACTCAGCAACAACATTTTGATGATAAGTGCAAAAATATTAAACCTTTTCAGATCTGCCTGAAAGTTGCATGTTTCATTAGATTAAGGTTTAATCTTGTGATTTCATGTGTTACTTTGCATTTTTGGGTTTATTTACTATTTTTAGTATTTCTCCCAAAAAATTTGTTTTAGCAGATCTGCCCCATCCTAGATCATAATGAAAACAAGATCTCCTTCAAGGTTGACTCACCTAAGGGTTGAAAGTCAACCTTGACTTAAGGGATCTCTTTTTCCTAATGAGATAGTGAGAGATAGGTTTTTTATACCCCATTTTCACTTTCTATTTATAGTAAATTATTGGTGAACCCTCGTTTGAATAGAAGACACCTAAACCCCTCCATTTCATTTTGGAGAACCTATTTCCCTTTATTTCATATTGGTGAACCTGATATTATTGCACTATAAACTTTCTGATTTGGAGTCCATTCAAACCCTAGATCTAGGTTTTGCATTACTTTGCATTGATTTCCATCTCATTTAGGGTTGTTAACTTACATTATTTTGCATTTCATTTAGGGTTTTAAATGTGCATTTTGCATGCTTTAAAATCTAAAAAATTCAAAAAATTGCATTAATTTTACATAGTGCTTGCATATTAGTGTGTGTTTAATCATTCATATTCAAAAATTGAGTCAAAATTGCATTTCAAAAAATGTCATATTGTTCATCATTTGTCATACATTGCACTTGCATTTAAACATCATTCTGGAAAAACCGGTCGCTGAAAGTGTAATTTATAACCTAAAACTAGAAACCCTAGATCCAAACTTTAAACCCAAATTCAAATTTTTGTAACCCCTATGCTAGGACCCATTCACCCTAGGGAGAATTTGTCCTTGTACAGGTGTTGTTTCAAAATTTTGGGTAGTGATTTGTCTCTATTTGCATTCTTTTGATCTATTGTTAAATCTGGGTTTTAGTTTTAGAAATCAGAAAAATATGTCATCTTTTGCATTAGGTTTAATTGGTCAAATTGACCGCATTTTTTTAAAATCATAATTAGAATTAAAAGACATCATTTTTCAGGTTTTTGCATAGCATGATCAATAAACTATCTTATTTAAAATCTAAATATTGTTATTTTTTTACATGCATTGCACTTCATATTCTAGGGTGTTTGGTTGTATTTATCTAGTGCCTATTCTCCATTTTGGGTGCACCTAGGTTTGGTGAAACTTGTATGAGCTTCACAACCTAGTGTCCTATTACCAATACTATAGTGAGACATAGATCAAGACTCATTTCATCCTACGTTCCTGCATTCACCGTGGATTTTGAGTTTTCCAACACTTTCACCCATAGTGTTGATAATAGTCAACCCACTATGGATCATAGCTTTGATACCTCATTTCCCATGACCACCCTACCCACAACCAATATGATTAATGTTGATACAATGGTTGCTAATGTCCGTCAAGAAGAACTAAAACAAATGGATGAAGAATTAGAGAAATTGTAAAAATTTGTGAGTTTGAATACATTGTTGGTAATGTAATTCATGTCATAAATAACATGAGGAAAATTCTTAATAATGAACAAGGCGTAGAAATTTTATGTAACTTCGCTTACGTCATTAATCATCACATGAAAAAGTATGAGAATGATTCTACAAATACTATGGTCAACTTCATTGATGTTCAATCTTGTAAGGGCCAAACCAAAATGCCCCTTGACATTGCTTTCTCACAAAATGACATAATTATACGTGCACCCAATGGTCCTCTTTACATCATCAGAAGAATCAATGACAAGCCTAATTATTTAATGAAGTTGATGGTGTAGGTTTTTATTTTCCTAGTGGGTTAATTTATTTTCCCTTGGTCCTAGGTTTTTCCTACACTTAATTAAGCTTGCTTAGGATAATAAAGTAAGTTTATTATTTAATAACTAGGAGATAAGTGATGAGTTGTTCCCTTCCTTAAAGGGTGAAACTACTTTCCACTTTTGGTGGGAATCTCCACTTTTGGTGGTCCATCTCCACTTTTTGTGGTTGATTCCTATTGGTTGGATTTTCCACCTACCTCCTATCCTAAGTTCTATATAAACTCACTACCTAGCTTGTATTTTCATCCATTCGTACAATACTCTTGCATTGTATCTTTTCAACTTGGAAGCTCTTAATGCAATTCTGTCATATTGACATTGCATAATCTCTCAAAGTTTTGGTGTGCATTCTTTATGTTTTTCAAGTTTATGTAGCTTTCATTTTCTTTTATAAAGTTCTTGGTTTATTCAATCTATTTCAGATTTCTAACATGGTATCAGAACTTTTGTTTTGAGAAATCCAAGTTCTTAGATTCCTGATTGAGAGATTGAGTTTCTTGTAAAAATCTTGTAAATTTCGGTATGATATTCTCTTGCATTGTTGAATGATCTAGAGAATCATAAAGGTTTTGCAAAGATTTAATTACCTCTTTATTTTGCATATGTGCTTTGTCAGATCCGGGTGATTGCAACATTTTTGGTTATACTTGCAACATTTTTTACTGTTCCAACACATCCAGAAGGCTCAAGAAAGTCAGATTTGGCTTTTGTTTCATCCAAATTGGAGATTATTTGACATAGTAGCAGGCGGGGGTTTGAAGAATTTTGTATTTGAGCCATTTTTCTTTTTGCTTCAAAAATCTAGCTTCCACTCTTTTTGAGAAAAATGATTTATGGGTTTTGTAGCTAGGGTCGAAATCTCAACTAGGTATCTTTTAGATTTTTCATATCTTACACACGTCTGAAGTAAATTGTTGTATAAAAATTGTTGCATGTCATTTTTCTCCTGGCTGAAAGTTAAAAAAAAACCATTTTTTCATCTTCTGCTTGCTGGATCAAAAAATGATTTTTGGGTTTTGTTCTTAGCTTAAAAATATTTATAGGTTTTTGTTATTGTCTACAAATAGTGAGTAGATTTTTCAGAAATCAAATCAAAAATAAAATATTTTGCTAGAAAAAATTATTTCCTGTAAGTTAAATTCAACCAATTTTTTAAAAATTCATATCTTTTTCTTCGGCCATTGGATTTCAGCAATCAAATATCATTGGAAAGTTGGAGATGAGCACTTTCCATCCACAAAGGTATTGAGAATATTTTTTGCCATCTTGTACCAAATATTTCAAGTTGAAGCTGTCTTGTGCCAATTTCTTCAACATGCCATAACTTTTGCCCTGGTGCTCTGATTTTTAGAAACAAATAGGCATTGGAAAGGTATTGAAGATAACTACACAACCATAAAGCTAAATTTTCCATATTTTGTCTCAAGTTCATTTTGCATCAAAATTTGTATTTTGGCTATTTTGAGCCTATTGAGCATTGTATCTTGGAAAAGGCTTTGTAAATGCACTAAATTATAAAGTGCTAACCTTATAATATTTGGGAGGGTGATCTTTGATACTAGTGAAAAGTGTGGGGGTGTTCTTAGCATTTTTTTATTCACTTTCTTTCTGTATTTCCTTTTTCATTTCTTCATCACGACATCTACAATAGTTCCTATTCTAACTGCATACAACTACTTTGAGTGGAAAAAAACAAATGGAAATTCACATAAGAAGATTTGGTTTGCATAGAGTAGTAATGGGACTGGAAACTGAACCAAATGAAGATGAAAAAAATTCTAAGTGGTTTAACAAATGTGATAGAGCATATGGAGAATTATGTGTCTGTATCTCCTGATTTACTCTTTCATGTTGAATCTTTGAATACTCCAAATGAAATATGGAAAAAATTAAAATCTCTTTTTGGAGCACAAGATTCTATGAGGGTTCATATGTTGGAGAATGAACTAATCAGTTTAAATCGAGGTAACTTCAACAAAATTCAATATTTCTTCACCAAAATGAAATCACTAAGGTTGCAATTACAACAATGTAGAATTGATAAGAAAGATGAACAATTGATTCTAAGTATTCTCTCAAAGCTAACTTCTGAATATTCAATATTTGTTTCTTCCTTCTATGCTACTAAGGATGCACTTAGATCTCAATTCAAGATGCCATATTTGGATGATTTTGCTACTTATCTCACACGAGAGCAGGACAAGCTAATTCAGATGGGCACTCTTAAGTCTTCTAAGTCTCATGCCTTGGCTACCAACCTTGGCACAAATGAAAAAAGAGGACAAAGTAGTAATAAGGATAAGAAACAAAGGAATAACAAAGAGAAGAAGAATAAAAAATCGGCTACTCCAAAAGCAAGTAATGAGACCTCATCTTGAAAAGGTGACAAGCCAAAGAAAGAGAGGATCAAATGTGCCTATTGTAAGAAACCTGATCATGATGAGTACAAATGTTTGAAGAAATAAATTGATCATTTGACACACACTCTTGAGAAGAATAATCTCAGTGTTCCTGATTCCATCAAATAGAGTTCAGAAGAGGGTTCTCAAGGCCAAAGAGAACAACAAGGGGAAAGGAAAGGACAAGGCCCTTGTAGCAGTTGCTTCTCCACCATCCACATGGGTTCTTGATTCAGGTGCTTCACACCACCTGGCTTCAACTAAGGATGAACTTGAATCTATGGAGTCATGTTCTATGGCTTCCATTTTGATGGGTGATGACACTCCACTTGAGGTGTGTGGGAGAGACTCTATTGATATGGGGAATGGAACATTCCAAGATGTTCTTTGTGTTCCCTCATTATCAACTAATCTCCTATCTATCTATCAAATCAATCACATAGGAACAGGAAAGAGAGTTGAGTTTACTCTTGATTAAATGGTGATTCATGAGATGCAAAATGATTCTACAGTTGTAGTTGGGAGAGTAGATCATCAGTCTCAGCTTTATTTTTTCTCTCACTTTGATCCTGATCCTCCTTCAACTATTCTACTCACTCATTCAGATGATATGAGTAACTTGTGGCATCAACGGTTTGGTCACTTGAACTACCGCTATCCATAGTAACTCAACAAACAAGACATGGTTATAGGATTTCCTATAGTTTTCTTTTCTAAAGGTGTTTGTCATGGTTACATTCTTGGAAAACATCCTGAAGAGAATTTTGACAAAGGCGAAGCATGGAGAGCCTCACATCTTTTGGAGTTGGTACATAGTGATTTGGCAAGGCCATTTCCACAACCATCTTTCGGTAGAGCTCGATATGTTTTGACATTCATTGATGATTTCTCTAAGTACACCATTATGTACTTTCTCAAACAGAAGTCTGAAGTATTTGACTCATTCTTAGGGTATAAGGATTTTTCAGAGAAACAAGATAGAAAATCTATCAAAGTTCTGCATACTGATAATGGGGGGGAATATGTCAACCGTAGGTTTGTGCAGTATTGTGCTTCTAAGGGCATTGATTTGCAACATATAGTCCCCTACAATCCTCAACAGAATGGAGTTTCAGAATGGAAGAATCAGTCCTTGAAAGAGATGGATAATTATATGATTCACTCTTAGTCTTTGGAACCACCTTTCTGGGTAGAAGCCATTAACCGTGTGTGTTATATCCAAAACCATGTTCCCCACAAAGTTATGAAGGGGGTAACTCCTCTTCAAGCTTGGACCGGTCAGAAACCGCTAGTTAAGCACTTTCGAGTGTTTGGCTCTAATGCATGGGCTCACATTCTAGTAGAGAAACACAAGGCTATGGATCCATAGAGAAATCCCTGCATATTTTTTGGTTACCCAGATGATGTCAATGGCTACAGGATTCTTCATCCTACCACACATGAGTTGTTCATTTAGAGGAGAGTTCAATTTGAGGAAAGTACTTCTAGTCCTTCTCTCCACACTTCTCTTACCACCATCAGCGTGGAGTCCTTGTATCATGATGATAGTTCTTCAGAGGTTCATATTACTTCATATCATGATGAGGAGTCTTCTTCCTCCACTTCAGATGATGATAGTGATCATGAGGATGCACATAGTTCATCTTCAGAGGATGATGATTCTCCTCTAGATTCTCCTCCTTCTCTAGCCATAGGGCCTCTTTGGGCTCATCTAACTTTGCAGTCAGTAGGTGATTGGGTAGGGGATCCATCAAATCATAGGAGAACAAGATCACAGTTTCAGGATGCTCCACATTCCTTCCTTGCTTCAGCTTCCAATCCACAGACTTTTTAGGAAGCTTCTGGTGTCCTCGAGTGGGATGCAGCCATGCAAGAAGAGTTCAGTTCCTTGGAGAGGAACCAAACTTGGGATCTTGTCCCACTTCCCAAGGGAAGAAAACTTGTTCGATGCAAGTGGGTCTTTCAAAGAAAATATGCATTAGATGGGTCGGTTGACAAGCATAAGGCTTGCTTGGTTGCCAAAGGATTCTCCCAAGTTCCATTGATTGACTACTCTGATACTTTTGCACCAATTGCCAAAATGAATTCCATCCAACTTGTTCTTGCCATAGTTGCAGCACATAGATGGGATGTTCATCAGATGGATGTGAAGAGTGTTTTTTTTCACGGTGATCTTCAGGGGGAGATATACATGGAGCAACCACAAGGTTTTTTTTAGGATTCTTCACGTGTGTGTTGTCTTTGAAAGTCTCTTTATGGCCTCAAACAGGCCCCTCAGGCTTGGTATGCCAAGATGGACTCCTTCCTTTTGATAGTTGGATTCACTCAATTTCATTTTGATCCTAATGTCTACATATTGTAGTAGGATGATATTCACACCTTCTTGGTTCTCTACGTCAATGACTTGTTGATCACTGGGAGTCACTCATCCACCATTCGGGCAGTGAAAACCACCCTTCATGATCAGATTTTGATGTTAGACTTGGGATTGTTGCACTACTTCTTGGGGATTGAGATCACTTAGTCTTCCTTAGGTATCACTCTTGCACATTCTAAGTATGCACTTGACATGCTCCAAAGGTTTCACATGGCTGATTGTAAGCCTTCTCCAACTCCATTTTTGTCAAGGGTCAAACTTGAGGCAAAGTTTTCTTCACCCTTGGTTGATGGCACTTTGTATTGACGGCTTGTTGGTAGTCTTATCTATCTGACTCATACAAGGCCTGTCATTTCATATGCAGTAGGAATGGTCTCTCAATTCATGCAGGAGCCACATGAGCTGCACTGGAAAGTAGCTAAGTGGATTCTTCACTACATCAAGGGTACTCACAATTATGGGATTCATTATGCAGCAGACATGGATTTTGACTTGGTGGGGCACATAGATTCAAATTGGGCAGGAGATTCTTAGGATTGCAAGTCTACTTTAGGGTATTTCTTCTCCCTTGGTTCTGGTCTAGTTTGTTGGTCGAGCAAGTAGTCTACTATTTCTCTTTCATCTACAAAGGTTGAGTATCGAGGAGAAATTAATGTTGCTACTGAGGCCATCTGGCTTCAAAACATTCTCACTGAGTTTGGCATTCCCTTACGGAAGACCACAGTTATCCATTGTGACAACCAGAGTGTGATTTAGATCTCTCACAATCCAGTCCATCATCAACAGACAAAGCAAATTGAGATCCACATGCACTACATTTGTGAGCTGATTCATAGTGAGATCATTGATCTCAAGTATTGTCCGACATTAGATCATACTGTAGACATCTTCACCAAACCCTTCACTGAAAGAAATTTCCTTCATTTGTGAGCTTTTCTTGGGGTTTGGTTGGTATCATCCATGGGGGGGGGTACTTAGTCCTTTTCTTTTTTCATCTCTCTTTTGGGGAGGAGTTTTGTCCCACTGGGTTTTCTCCTTTTCTTTGGTTGTGAGAGATTTCTCTACATTGCATTTGTACATGGGTACCTAACATGGCCTCATTTTCTAGGACCCATCATCTTTTACATCCTCCTAAGTTGTGCTTAAGGGGGGGTGTTGGTGTAGGTTTTTATTTTCCTAGTGGGTTAATTTATTTTCCCTTAGTCCTAGGTTTTTCCTACACTTAATTAAGCTTGCTTAGGATAATAAAGTAAGTTTATTATTTAATAGCTAGGAG